>JAFIRS010005681.1:0-51581 GCA_018342105.1 Gonioctena quinquepunctata | reverse complement strand
GCGATTGGGAAGGTTTCATTCAGAAAATCTATAATCACCGGAGCATAATGTGGACCAAATAGTAGAATCTTTTTGACCAGAATGATTAATGTTAATGTTGCAGTTAGAAATATGGAACTACATCAGTTTGCTACAATTCTAAATACTTTTCACTCGTCACAGTAACGTCAAAAAAATGTGGTCCTACAATGGTATTCCTAAGATTCCCCGCCCACACTGTTACTCTTGGAGGGTATTGGGTATAGGCTTTCATAGTCCAATTGGGATTTACTATTGCCAGTACCGACAGATTCACGTATTCACAGTACCGTCCATACAAAAAGTTGATTCGCCAGACAATAAGACTTCAAATTCAAAACCATTATTTCCCATATTTTTACAAAACTTCATGGGTGTATCGAAGTCGTCTTCATTAAGTTCATGTGTGAGTTTAACTTCATATGGATGTTATTTGGCGACAGATCTCATTGTTGCCAGATAAAGTTGTAATTGAACGATAAGGTTTTTTCAATTCCAAGTAATACATTTAATTGAATGTCATAGGTACCGGTAGGTCTGCCACTGCTTATTCTCAACATTGCGAATTTCATTAAATGTATGCAATATTTTGCTTAATGTCGATTTGCTTATTGGTTCTCAACCAGGATATTTTTTCCACCGAGATGTCGCTTACTTGCGCCATACTTCTTTTACGATTGCCGTAACCTAAGATCATCAAAACTTCTATTCGCTGTTTTTCTGACAGTACCTATATCGTAAATTCGAATTATTTCTTTGAAAGTGATATTTTCCAGAAATATATTGAAGACTTATTAATCGATATGCTACACAACAAATCAAGTCATTAATGTTATTGTCTGGTTGCTACGGGCTTTCAGATGTTTCCACAGCCTAGTCGAGGTTTGGAAATATACTCGAACTGACTACTGAATGATTTTCAGGTATTCATTGTAAAATACATGATGAAATGGATATTAAGAAATATGAGCACCTGTTTCCATTACATTCAGGATATTTTAACTCAAAATGTTTCATATGACGTTTGTGGTATGGTTGAACTCGAAAAAATATGGGCTTTTGATTTTTGATATGAAAATATATCCTTTCCATTCAAAAAATTCATCATAACGTCATATCTTGTAGGGTAGGAGGGTAAAAATGAGTTTTTTGTTGAAAAAGGTAGAAAACTAAAATAAAAAATCGACCAGTCCGAGCTTTACCTCCAAAAATAAATAACTCGTAAGATAATCGAGCGTTTCCACACTTTATGAACGAACTTTATATACATGGTGAGTCAGAATAAGACCGACAAATTCCGACTACAGATTCCCCACCTCATTTCGAGGTAAAAAGTTCCTATCAAAGTATGTCCTAAAATACATCTCCTCTGTGATACAGGGTGTCAAAAGTACGGAAAAAATTAAGATTTGATTTGTTTGCTCCAAAATTCAGTTCGGCTCATCAATACTCAACCTAAAAGTCATAAAATTTCATGTGCCTAGAAGTGGAGGTTTCTGAGATGATTGAGAAAAACTGAAGATATGTCCTCAGTAGACATAATTTCCTATGTGCAATAATCGCATAATGATAATTTCTTACAACATATCGGAATATGTGTCAACCTCCTGAGAATTTTTCAATGTTGGGAAAATCGGAAACATAGTACGGGTGAGTCAGAATGAGACCAATCACTTCATGTTTCCATTCATCATGTTATTTGATCGAATCGATGTCGCGGATTCACTGATATGTTACCATACTTTCTTGCATATGATTATTTTGACACATCAACTGACAAACAAACTCAACATCAAATTCATAATACTCCACTTGGATAAGAGTTGAGGTCTGATATAATTTTCGCGAAAAACTAAAGATAAGTACTTTCAATTTGTTGAACTTTTTGTTGGAGTATCATTATGAAAGAGCCATTTCCGATTGAATTATCTAGGAAAATATTATCCAATCAACATGTTTTTGATGAAGAGAAACCATTATTGTGTATTAATAACTACTTGAATGAGAGAAACGGTTAAGTGGGTACACTATATAGAAACGAACAAGGCATTGAAGCAAATGTTCGAATGCAATACTATTTTGTTCAATACACAATTGGCATCTCCGTATCATCGACGGTCGCACGCTTTGGAATATTCCTGTGTATCCTGTACTAATGTACATGCTGCTGAAATTATTGCCGTTGAATCTTCCACAGATTCTCAGGTGATACATACACTAGAGATTTGAAGTATCCCCACAAAAAAAACCTAGTGGAAATGAATTCGGAGAACGTGCAGGCCAATGTATGGGACCGCGTCTACATATATACTGATCATGGAATTTTTTATCAAGAAATTGACGACCGATTCGTTGGAGATGGGCCGGTGCTTTGTCATATCGATACCACATTCTTTGACGAACCAATAGAGGTACGTCTTCAAGTAACCAAGGTAAAACGTGTTCAAGAAACACTCGGTAGTTCTGCCCATCCAAGGAAGGAAGAAGATATGGTCTAACAATACGATTTCTTGATAATTCCCACCAAAATATTCACTGAAAACTTTTGTTGGTAGCCTTTTCGAAACATTCCATGCGGATTTTGTTCATACCAAAAATTGAAATATGCATCTCTTGTGAAACATGCCTCATCCGTGAATAGAACATATCTAGGAAATTTTACTCCTTCATATATCCTCAAAAACCAGTCACAAAAAAATCTACGAGGGCCATGATCACCAGCATTTAGGGCCATCACCTCCTGTAGGCAAAATGGATACAATAGTTGTTCACGTGCTACCCGACTTTCTGTTGATTGTGACACTTGTAACCTATACGAAATAGCACGAGTGCTGGTAGAAGGATCTGCTGCTGATCGTCCAAAAATTTGTTCTTCCGTAACATTTTCTCTTCTTGTTTTATTCGCACCACAATGGTGTTCACTGAATTTCAAAGACCCTTTTTCCTTCAGTCGACGATGCCCAGCTATGAAAGTAGTGAAATGTGCATGACGATTGTCTGGATATCAATGTTGATATAATTCAGCAATGGCTCTGGCATTTCTCCCTGTTTTGCCATAAATGGAATGCATATCTGTATATTTTTCAAATGAATAATCAATTTTGAAACGATGTCCACTGACTGAGATGATAACAGATGACTTGACAATAATACAAACTGTTTTGGGTTACTATCAATTATGTATAATGTAAGTATCGATATATCAGTGTGTTTCTACCGGGGAAATTTCGTGTATGTTTTATGCGTTGATCAGTGGTATGCTGAAAAGCCTACCACAAATAAGCATGAAAGGCTCGACTTTGCAACTAGTTCATTTAAGTAGATATTCAAACACAATAATTGTTTTTCTTCATTAAAAACATGTTGATTGGATAATATTCTCCTGCATAATTCAATGAGAAATGGCTTCGATAATGATACTACAACATAAACTTCAACAAATTGAGAATACTTATCTTCAGTTTTTCGCAAAAATTATTTCAGACCTTAACTCTCATCTGAATGGAATATAATGAATTTGTGGTTGGGTTTGTTTGTCAGTTGATCTGTCGAAACAATCATATGCAAGGAAGTATGGTAACAAAACAGTGAATCCACGACATCGATTCGAACAAATAATATGATGAATGAAAAAATAGAGTTATCGGTCTCATCCTAACTCACCCGTTCTATGTTTCCGATTCCCCCAACATCAAGAAATATTCAAGATATATATTCCGATATGTTGTGAGAAATTAGCATCGTGCGATTATTGCACATAGGAAATTATGTCTCTACTAAGGACATATCTTCAGTTTTTTTCAATTATCTCAGGAATCTCCACTTCTAGGCAGTTCGAATGTTCTGACTTTTAGGTTGAGTATCGATGAGCCGAACTGATGTCGAACGCTCATTTGTCCATTCACTTGTCCCAAGAAAATATGAAGAAACATATGACCACGTACCCTCGTAACCACGTCACTGGTTTACGAACATGAAGAATTATAACTTCAAATTAGCACGTTGATGGACCTTGATTAGTGTACCAAGTTTGAAATTTTTTCCTTCAGGAATTTTGGAGAAAACAAATTGAATCCTAATTTTTTTCGTACTCTGGACACTCTGACACTCTCAGAAGGTATGGAAGTCGGAGTTGGTCAGTCTTATTCTGACTCACCCTGTATATGCATCGGTATATATGCACACATAATATGTGTATATTTGAGTGAATGCAAGAAAGTATAGTACTAGTACTATAGTGTTATGGTTTCAGTAGCACAGTGTTTTTACCAAAGCATAATTTTGAAAACCGATCATTGCCATAAAAAAATCAAATATATTTATCGTACACCAATAGACATTCCTATCTATAAAGTAAGGAATTGCTATAAACAAACTCTATGACAGCTTTTCTGTAGACCATTGACTTTGGTATCATAGAAATATCTCATAGATTGTAATCGATATGGTTGATAAATCATTATTATTATTAAAATATTTTCTTTTCATATTTTTATTCAGGCTCCTTGAAGACTCATCGTTAAAAATTGGAAGGAAAAATATGTTAATGTTTATATATATATATATATATATATATATATATATATACATATATATACTTCTGTGGATTTTCTTGGGGTGTCTGGTTCATGGAAATAAGAAAAATTCAGTGATTCATAATTGAATTTTTAATACGTTTCGTTTCGGGGCTCCAAAACTTCTTCAGTTACATTTGTTTTTTCTGAAAAGGGGGGGTTATGGTTATGGCATGGTGTACATCATATTTTTTTTCCTCTTCCTCACCTAAAACACCAATCATGAACGTTCTCCATGTTGATATGTGATCGCTGCTTTTTTTTTGGGGTATTTCATTTTTTTAATTTTTTTTTGTGGTTTTTTTAAGGTTATTTGTTTTAAAATTTGTGCCCAATTGGGAGGTTATATTGATTGAGCACTCATTGCTTCCTCTTTGATTTGACATTATTTGTTAACATGTGGACAAACCCAAAACAACAGTGTTATATGTTGATGAATTGATGAAAATATAAAAAATCCTAAATGACAACCACCCCTTTGTATCAAATTTCAAATAACAAACAGAGAGGGCAACACACACAAAATCCAAGAGTGACAACTGTCATAAACCTAATGAAGACATCTAGCTGTCTATGAATGTTAGTTTTGCGCTGCGATCTGCCAAGTAACATGTTTCACAGAACAATAAGCATCATTGATTTGTATAAAGTGGAAAATAAGTGTGAATCAACATGTTTGATACTAGAACAAATAATGTCAGATCAAAGAGGAAGCAATGAGTGTTCAATCAACTTTAACCGCCCAATTGGCCACAAATTTTATAACAAATAACCTTAAAAAAACCACAAAAAAAAAAATACCCCAAAAAAAAAAACAGCAATCACATATCAACATGAAGAACGTTCATAATTTGTGTTTTAGGTAAGAAAGAGGATACAAAAAAATATAATGTACACTATGCCATAACCATAACCCCTCCTTTTCAGAAAAAACAAATGTAACTGAAGAAGTTTTGGAGCCCCGAAACGAAACGTATTATAAATTCAATTATGAATCACTGAATTTTTCTTATTCCCACGAACCAGAAACCCTAAGAAAATCCACAGAAGAATATCAAACGTAAAGGTTCAAGAACCCACACAATCCAATATATATGTAACAATTGAGTATTGGGGTCTGCAGCAAAAGGAATGGTGTACTCTTTAAAGTTTGTCCAAGCTTTCGGAATGTTTTATTTCCATCTTCAGGGATACTACAATGAAGAAATTGAACAACAAGTGTGTCATTCGGACCTTAAGGTACTTATAACTTACAGCTTTGTTGAGATTAGTTTCTATGTTGTTTATGAATGTTCCTCATGTGAAGTACGGTGAAATCTAAGTTCTGAATTTGAAGTTGGAGACACATTCTTTCAAATCGTCAATTAATTATACACATTAAAATTTATTGAAACATTACTAATTGAAATATCAAAAATTATAAAGTCTGGAACATGTGTGTCTTGAAAAATTACAATAGGTTATAAATTGTGGGAAAATTATTTATTCACTTGTCATATGCTTTGACAGTTGATGGTACCAACTGAGGGTAGTACCAACTGTCTGCAATAGTTTGCCATGATTGGCCAAATTATTTTAGTACCTTTTCTTGTTGGAACGAACTGAAGGTTGGGCCAACTTGATGATATTGATAACTAATATTGAGCTCAGATTGATTTGAGGAAAATTCTGTATTTTCCATTGCTAATAAGAAGGAATAAATTTCACTCAGGTAATTGACAGCCGTTTTTTTGTTCATATGATTTTTTTCTTGTGATATGAAAGCCATTTCCAGAAAAGTTCTCTTAGCAGTGTGACGTTCATTCGTTAGTATTTTAACTTCATCATAGTTCATATGATGGTCGAATTTGTTCACATGATCTGCAAGAGCACATCTTTCTGGATGGTGCCTGCAATCACTTTCATGGGATATTAATCTCTGTTTTAATAATCTTGCAGTTTGACCAATATACACTTCGTTACAATCCCGGCAAGGTATACTATATATAACATTCCTGCTGTATAACATTGAAACTTTGTCTTTCACTTTGGAATATATAGACTTAATTGTAAGGACTGTTTTGTCCGCTATTTTGATATTATCTATGGTTTTGCAAAGTCTAGCAAGTTTGGGTGAAATATCTCTTAGGTATGGTGAAGAGGTGAAAATACTGGGGACAGTACTGATAGTCGTCACCGTGTTACTATATAATCAAGTTGGCCCAACCTTCAGTTGGTACCAACAAAAAAACTTACTAAAATAATTTGGCCAATCATGGCAAACTATTGCATACAGTTGGTACTACCCTCAGTTGGTACCATCAACTGTCAAAGCATATGACAAGTGAATAAATAATTTTCCCACAATTTATAACCTATTGTACTTTTTCAAGACAGACATGTTCCAGACTTTATAATTTTTATTATTTTAATTAGTAATGTTTCAATAAATTTTAATGTGTATAATTAATTGACGATTTGAAAGGATGTGTCTCCAACTTCAAATTCAGAACTTAGATTTCACCGTACTTTACATGAAGAACATTCATAAACAACATAGAAACCAATCTCAACAAAGCTATAAGTTATTAGTACCTTAAGGTCCGAATAACACATTTATTGTTCAATTCCTTCAATGTAGTATCCCTGAAGATGGAAATGAAACATTCCGAAAGCTTGAACAAACTTCAAAGAGTACACTTTTTTTTTTGCTGCACACCCCAATACTCAATTGTTACACCTAACTAGTCAGCAACGACTACCCTCTCACTATATATATATATATATATATATATATATATATATATATATATATATTATATATATATATATATATATATATATATATATATATATATTATTTATATATATATATATATATATATATATATATATATATATATATATATATATATATATATATGAATATAGGGCTTTGAGTAGAATACCTCTGTATATTGTAGTATACGTCCTATCAATTTGCCTTTGTGGAGAGATTCAGTAAATTTTCACTCCATATTGCCAATTAGGCTATACCACATAGGCATTACTCAACTCTAATAATATTAATTTTTTTTACAATTTTTAGGGAATGGCCCAAGTTTTCATAGTCTGGTTCCATTTGAAAAATCTCGAACTAATCGTTGATGACATAATGAATGAATTCTGGCCATGTGATCTACTTGGGAAAGAGGAGTTCCAACAAATTTCGAAGAGAATATATATGATTGTATCCATCTTAGTCATTGCGCTGGCAACTGATACCATGATCTATTTTATCTTTTTTTTCACATCACCTATTCGCAATAGGGAAATGAGTTTACCAGCACCTGTTTTGTTTTCCTTCGATTGGCGTTCGTCTCCTGTCTATGAATTGATCTATTTCCTTCAGGTTCTCTCAATCGGCTACGTTACAGTTTTCTCAATTTTGGGAATTGATTTCTTATTATTGGCATTATGTGCATGTGTTACAACACAATTCGAAATGCTTCAGTATATTTTTTCAAAATTCCATACCACCGAAATATACGATATCAATAAGAGATTCCGAGACCTAGGCGAGGAAGTTTATCCGAACTACGATGAACATAAAACATATTTGGTGAGGTGTATAAAACATCAGCAGCTACTGCGCAGGTAAAACCTTTTGTTGATCTTCATATGATATAAAAAACAAACTCTTTCCCAATTTAGGAAAGTTAAACACGTTGTTCCATTCCCAAACAGATCCCCATAACTTCCTTATCACTTTGGATTGCATAATAAAATTTTTGTACACGAATCAAATATCGATATCAGACCCCATATATTATATTCGAAGTGATCACCCTGCAGGGTGATTCATATGCTTGTGTAACTTTATGATAGACACACATGTAGTAGGCACAGGTTTTCCACTATACAGTACTTTAGGTTCAATTTCTCCGATTTTCAGGGTCGTTGGGAATATCAACAAGTTTTTCAGCTCAATTTTGTTTCTGCAATTCGGCGGAAGTATTCTTCTTGTTTGTACCAGCTTGTACGGGCTATCAAAGGTGAGTTGAAATCATAACGATATTGCATTCATTAGATACAATAAAATGTGTGAGAGTAATCCTGGTGCGTTGGAGAGATCCACTGATTTTGGTGGCTTATTCTCATACAGCTCAAAAGAAATCATGAAAAACCTAACTTCACCACTTTGGAGAAAATGGAGTAGTTCTAGCAGTCGAACTTTATCAGGATTTGTAACTAAGCGAGACACATGACACTTGTCCGCACTTGATGGATTGTTTATTCCAATCAGTCGATGGTTATGACTGAAAATCAAGTGGATTTTTGTATTCTAATTCCTTGAACATTTTTGTATTCTAATTCCTTGGAAATTCAGGTATGAATTAGTCGAAGAGACATTTTTGTGACTAGCTGCTCATTGGTCAATAATTTCTTCAAAATTGAGTTACGAATCGGAAATGGATCTGATTGAACAGAACTCATTGATTCACTCGATGTTCTGGGTCCTTCTTTGAAAATTATATATTTTTTCATTCAATTGTTCTGTCTGAATATGTGGTTAGGCTAGGTACACCACTCTGTATATTTATAAATTATGTGGTCACGAAAATATTGTTCGGAGTCCGCTGTCTACGGAGGAAGCATCCGTCATTTATTTATATATATATAAATATATATATATATATATATATATATATATATATATATATATATATATATATATAAATATATATATATATATATATATACAGTGTCACAAATGAAGTACGCAACATATGGAAGTTTTTTTTATTAATAGGTATAATGAAAATTTGACTTTGCAGTTAGTTTGTGCTTGAAAAATAGGTAAAAAAAAGCATCTTTCCTTTTGTCATGTGCTACTCAAAACCTGTCGAATTTAACATTTTTTTCGAAAATTCTCAAAAAATGAGTTTTTTTTGGAAATTTCGAAAAATGCCAAAAAAAGTTGCTCAGTTTCCAATTTTATAGCTTTACTCCAAATTTGAACTCTACTGTCTCTTCAACCTTTTTCCAATTTTTTTACATTTTGGAATCTGTCGCTCTACGGTTTCGAACGAAACATGATTCAAATATCATAATTTTGATAAATACGAGGCTTCAATGTCATACATGCCTAGAAAATATCCACACTGGCCTGTTACCAGAAAAAAAAATTAATGCACCTCCAGAAATTCGTCTTTGTTGTTGCAAAGTTCATCTAGTTTTTTCATTTCATTGTGAAACTAATTCGGATTCTCAATATATGGACGTTAATATGTCGGCAATCGAATGAACGAATTTCTCTTTATTCTTATCACACTCGTATTTCTTTTTTCAACAGATTTGTATCCCGTTAGCTGCAGTCCTTTCATTCACAGAATTTGTGGCATTTTTGATAAATAGGGGATTTATATTAGCACAACACTCCCGAATGGTATTCTCTAAATGTTATTTGTTTGCAAATGGTCTGTGCTTATACACTTTTTGTTTCAGATAACCCCATAGAAAAAATCCATTGAAGATAAGCCCGGTGATATTGGTGACCAATAATCTTTCCAATCTCGTCCTATCACTTTGCCCCTAAACATCTGACGAGACACTGTTTCACTTCTACCGTTTGGTGGATCGGTGCCTCGTCAAGCTGATACCACAAATTTCGTCAGAGGCAGATTATCCAAAACTTCAGAAAACTGATTCATAATGAAATTTCTGTACATGTCTGCGTTCAAATTTTCTCTAAAAAATATGGTCCCATTATTTGGTTATGTAATAAACCACACCACACATTTGTCTTGAATGAATATTGGTCACGGCATTCTATTACAAAATTTAGATTATTGTTGGACCGCCAGCGACAATTTTGGGAACTAACTGTTCCGTTCGACGTGAAAGTTGCCTCGTCTATCCATTAAATCCTGTAGGAGAATATGATATCATTTTCTCACTCACCTTGAAACCAAAATGAAAATCCTGAATATCGAAATCACTTTATTTAAGAGTGTGTAAACCTTATTGGATTATGTGGTTTCTTGAAACGATTGTCCACAGATCCAGTTTCTTTGAATGTTTTCAATATCCTTCCCACGGTACTGAAGTGAATATTTCTTCCTGGATGCCGGTGATTGAAAATACAAGCGACATTTGGATATGGCACATTCTCACCACATGAAAGAACGATTTTCACTTTGTCTTGTGTGGATAACATTGAACATAAATCTTATTTGTGAATAATAAATGTAGGAAAATATGTACACAAAACAACTGGATTTATCAAACGCAATTATTTGCCATCAACCAAAACTGAAAATTCGTTTCAAAAGCCTACTAAGGGAAAATTTTATTTTGATTCGATCAATTGTACTATTTTCTTTCCGAGATGTTGCATTAGTCTTGTCTTGTTTAAAATAACGAAATTTAATATCATGTTCAGTACAAATCGCTAGAACGAAATTCCTTGAATAGTTATATGTTGGTCATTGTTTAGTTTACAGAAAAGTATGATATTTGGGGTTTGATTGTAACTGAATTATTGGTCAGAAAAATAATCAAACTGGATAGAAATCTATCAAAAAACGAAATACGAGTGTAATAAGAATGAAGAGAAATTCGTTTATTCGATTACTGACATATTAACGTCCATACTTCGGAAATCCGAATCAGTTTCACAATGAAATGGAAAAACTAGAAGAACTTTGCAACAACAAAGACGAATTTCTGGAGGTGCATTTTTTTTTCTGGTAACAGGCCGATGTGAGTATTTTCTGGGCAAGATATGATATTGAAGTCTCGTATTCATCAAAATTATGAAATTTGAATCATGTTTCGTTCGAATCGGTAGAGCGAAAGATTCGAAAAACTAAAACAATAGGAAAAAAAGTCGAAATAACAGTAGAGAGTCCAAATTGGAGGAAAGGTATAAAATTGGAAACTGAGCAACTTTTTTCTTTGGCATTTTTCGAAATTTAAAAAAAAAACAGACTTTCGAGGATTTTCGAAAAACATGTCAAATTTGACAGATTTAGAGTAGCACATGACAGAAGGAAAGAGGCTGTTTTTCACTCATTTTTCAAGTACAAACTAATTGCGAAGTCAAATTTTCATTATACCTCTTAATAAAAAAACTTCCATATGTTGCGAACTTTATGTGTGACACTGTATATATATATATATATATATATATATATATATATAATTATATATATATATATATATATATATATATATATATATATATATATATATATATATAGGGTTAATAGTGCGTCAGAGTCAGATTGCTCGTGTTCTATGATAGGTAGGGAGTTGACTCAAAAACGAAAGTAAACTAGACAACAGAGTCTATAACCATCAATGGAAATAATGGAAAAAATGAGACACGCTTTAATAATAATGCTAACCAAGTGTTCAATCATTCATCCACATAGAATCCCTGAAGTATTCAAGAAATTGAATATTTGTTTGCCGATCGTCATCCCCTATTGCTGATTCATGAAAATGATAATCTGAGAGTTCAAAATATTTGAATGAATTCACCGAATAACACAACAGTTCCACAATTTTGAACGAAGATAATATCACATTCTACAGAGCGCAAAGTATTTTCAGTTCTTCGCCAGGCATCCTTTTGAAGTTGTTGTCTGATTTAATATGAACTAACCTCAGAATTTACGGAGTCAAACACTGGTTCACTGAAGAATTATAGAAAACAAATGTATGCAATTTTCTGGGGCGCAGAAATACCATTACAACGAAAAATAATATACGATGCAGTATTGCCAAATTTTCAAGATGCAGAGATGCAGTGATGATGCAGAGAAAATACCAATTTTCAATATACGCCTAGCGTTAACAGCGCCTCTATTGGCAAATGTTTGAACTAGGTTATACGCGATTTGTTCATCATACCATCATTGTGACGCCACCCATTTTTTTCTGTAGTATAGTCATGTCATAAGAAATCATTTAACAAAGTTTGTACACAATGCCATCATTTTGATGTCTCTCTAACTCTTTTCTGCGTACATATATATATATATATATATATATATATATATATATATATATATATATATATATATATTATATTTATATATATATATATATATATATATATATATATTGTTATGTTGAGCAAAGTTGCAAAGTAATAAAACTTATGATTATCATTATTATCATTAGTTATTTTTATTATTTTCGTTAATGCTATGTAGTTTTACAATTTTCTTTACCTCTTACTATGCTCTAGTCGATACATATGTATAGAGAGAGCATTCCTGAAGTAGTTCTGATTTGTCGTTTTCTACCAAGTGCTGTTCATCCTTGCACTTCTTCACCGTACTGATGAGGGCCGAGAGCCCGAAACACGTGTCTACGGTTAACACTTCTAACTGAGGGTTATGTCCTTTAAATTTCTTTCGTTTTGCTTACCAATCCCCTCGATATTCTTTCCATTCATATATATATATATATATATCCACGATTGAACAATATCAAAATTGAAGTTTATGGCAAATATTGAATTAAAGCAAGATCAACGTATAGATAAGTTTTGAACATCCTGTATGACAATTCACATCAACAGAAAACCCACCAATGAGATTCGGAAGAGTTCTTGTGGAAAAAGTGATGATATACAATAAAATGTAATGACAAAAATTGAAAAAATATAATTTTATATGAATTTGTAAATAGTATGTAAGAGTTAGAATTAGGTATCATTCATAAAATCATTAATAATAATTAGAACAGCAAATAATTGTGTAGGAAGTGATACAAATTCGGAAATCTGTGGAAAAATTAAAATTTGAGAGTGTTGCTATGGATCAGGATAACAAGTTTTCGAAAAGATTAAAAAAAGTTTAAAAAGGGAAGCCACGTGAAAAATTTTCAGGAAAGCATTATAGATAATACAAGAAAAACTGTTATAAAAAATTCCTGAACGAGAAAATTCTTGAAAAGCTGAACTGAAGAAGTAAATAGTCAATGAAAATTCCACCTACCTGGTCTAGAGGATAAATCTTGGAAGGAGTGCATGTGAGCTGTCATTGAGATCCCAGAAATACGCCTACGGGACTGGAAACTTCGATAGAAAGCGGCAACAAGGTATACTAATATCCGATCTCACCAAAGTGCAATTTTTCACATAAAACCAATAACTTCACCTGTCTGAATCACTGGTTATACTGTTTGGGTTGAACTTTCATAAAATTTCATGCTCAAAGACTGATAATAAGTTCAAACTTTCTTTATCAATCTTTCATTGTCACAAATATCCAAACTGCGCCATTTTATATCATTGTTTTGCTAGTATAAGGTAGCTATCGCAGAGTAGGGTATTTATGAATTTTGATTTTAATAAAAAAACAACAATTTGATTATTCTCTGCAAACGTGTGTTTATTTTTCAATTTCTAACCTCACTTTTCTCCACTGAACAGCATTTATTATCGAATCGTCAGGGCCAAATTGGCAACATACATCGCAGGAATCGACTACTGAGAAGGAGTGACTCATGTTCATAGGCGTACCTAACTGAGCTGGGATGAGGTAAAAGGGTTTGAAAAAGAAAAAGGCAACATAACATAGCCGTTGTTTTTATTTGTTATGATAGGGATTCAAAAATATAATCTATGGAATAAATTCACAAAAAATATATGAAAATTTAAAATCCTATAAACAACCCATCATAACAATTGGCTCCCAACGTAAGGGAAAATAAGGGCGAAAATATTTATGGGTGAAATAACAACAATTGTTATCATCATAACAATTGTCGCCCAACGCGGAGCTGAATGGTCAAAAAAAGAATTAGAATCAAATTGAAATTGAAAACAAAAATAATGTTTCGAATTCAAAAATATTTATACAGGGAAAATAAAAAGTTGACATTTTTGAATTTTTGCATTGACATATTTGTATAAGTGTTGAGAAAATGGATTTTAGAGATGAAAAAAAAGTTGGTTTGGAAGAAGGTGCAGGAGGTAGAGAGGGTATAGGAAAAGGAGAGAGAGAGAGAGAGGGAGGAAATAAAAAGTAAGAGACACAATTGGACAGTAAGCTTCAGAAAATGATAGAGTTCGTGATAGAAAAAATGAATGAGAATATGGCAAGTATAAGTAATGAAAATTGAGAAAAATCTAACAGAAAGCATGAAAAAGGAAATGAAAGAAAACTCAGGAAAAGTGGGAAGAATTAATAATGAAATGAAACATGGAATGGGAAAAAGTATGGAAGAGGATTTAAAAAAAAACTCAGCAAGAATGGAAGAGAAAATAGAGAGGATGAATGATGGAATGAGAGAGAGTATGACAAGAATAGAAGGAAGAATGGAAGAAAAAATGGGAAATATAGAGAGTGAAATGAAAGAAAGTTTGAAAGATGAAATGGAAGAGTTGAGAGAAAACACAACAAGTATGGAAGACCGATTGAGAGAAAATGTGAAAGAAAATATGGAAAAGATGGAAAACAAAATGCAAACAAATTCTGAACAAAATAAAAAAGAATCTTCACAAATGCACAAACAATTTGAAACAAAATAGGACAAAATGATAAAGAATTTCATGTAGCTATAACTCAAGTAATATCTACTATCAATAATCAGGTAGAACAAAATGACAAACGAATAAAAGATATCAAAGTAGAAATAACTAATAATAATGAAAAAGTTGAGGAAGACATGAATATGAATAATAAAAAAATGGATACATATAAAAAAGATACAAATATAAAATTCATTACAATAGAGAATTAAATTTTCAATATAAAAGAAAGAAGTTGTGAGCAAAATGAAATTCAAGGGATGGTTATACAGAAAAGAGATGGTAGTAACAATTTATTAGAAAATGATGATAAACAGTTGAGAAATGTAAAAATGAAGCTTGATGATAAAAATAATGAGTTTATAGATAATATGAATGTGAGCAATAAACATTTCCAGATGCAAAAGGGGAAAATGAATGATAACAGAAAAGGAAAAAAAAAAATGAAAAATAATTTCAATAAAAATAAATGACATGTATGTGGTTAACAAAAAATTTGAGTTGAAAAAAGGGAACATAAATGAAAAAATGATAGAAATGCAAATCAATGATATTTACAGGGCGAATAAAATTTTGAGATGAAAGAAAGCAATATAAATAATGAAATAATAATGATAATGGATGGTAAAATGTCAAAATTAAAAATGGGAAATAATTTGAATAAATTTGAATAACAAAAAACAGGAAAAATTTGAAATTATGAAAAAAGAAATAGTTCAAAATATTAAAATGAAATTTCTATTGAAAAATTTTGAAATGAAACATATGCTTGTAGAAAAAAACAAGCAAGATTCCATAGAAGAAGAGACAAATAATAAATAGAAAAATAAGGTGATAATAAATTATAGGTAAACAAATTTAATATGTAAGTTAGGGAATAAAAAAGTTAAAAAAAGTTTAAGAAATAAAATGAAAAATGAACTTAAAAAAAATATCAATGAGAGAAAATATAAGAGGAAACAAAACAACACATGAGTTGAAATTTCAAGGAAGAAAACAATAATATTGAATAACAATCAAAATACTGAGAAACAGAGAAGTTGATACAATTATTGGTACAGATCAGATAGAAAAAGTAAAAAACCAAAATATATTATGAAGGAAAAATATAGAAATCGATAATAAATAATGTGAATTTTGAAGAAAAATGAAAAGAGATGAAGATAAAAATATTTTGTGTATAAAAAGGATGCATGTGGAAAATGAAAGTGGAAATGATAATGGTAATAATACTAAAGAAGTATATTATAAGAAATATGAAGGTGATGATGATAATGAAGGTATATTAATGAATAAAATAAGGGTATATTAATGAAAAAAAAAAAAATTAAAAATAAATAAAAATTGAGAGATTCAGATAATAAAATATCCAATTCAATATAAATATAAAAAACATTGAAGGAAAAGATAAGAAAAACGATAGAACAAAGTATAATTGAAATGAGTACCAATAATGATAACAATCTAATCGATAATAAAAGTATGTCAGTATAAAAAAAAAAAAATTCAAATTTTTTAATGATATCATTTTGGAAATTTTTCTCTCTTATTTAAAAACCAAAACTGGTTTCTCTGAAACGAAAGTACGTAATGTTAATAGTTCCAAATGATAAATTGATATTCAAATTTCACTAGCTAGTATTTAAATATTGAATATGAATTTAGGGAATTTGTTATGTTGAGCACAGTTGCGAAGTAATTAAACTTATATTTATCATTATTATTATTAGTTATTTTTATTATTATCGTTGAAGCTATTTTTTAAATTTTAAATTCATATATATATATATATATATATATATATATATATATATATATATATATATATATATTGTTATGTTATGTTATACCAGTTATAAATTTTGAAAGGAAAAACCCACAAAAAAGAATAATTACTAAATAGTTACTAGTTTCAAGAGATTGTCTTTACATAATTTTTGAAGTTCTAGTTATTTATAAGCCTATGTATAATATGGATAGATAAAAATGTCAAAATACTATAAAACAAACAATTTCATACACTGTCATAATGATTATAACCCATAATTGGTAAAAAGACATCAAAAAGTTTAGATCTACAAAATTTTCATGAACAAAAAGTGATCAACACATTTATAAATTTGAAACATACAGTATATGAAATTGTAGCTAACTAAAAGTAGCCAATGGTAGAACAGCAAACCTCTTGATGAGAATAGCCAATCAGGGAATAGATGGTCGTATGGAAAATTGGAAATTGTGAGAGAATAACAACGGAGTGATATCATAAGCAATTATTATTGAAATTTGTAAATAGTAATAAGAATGGGAAAATGATTGTATATATAAATTATATAAGAAGAACACAAACAGTAAAATGTGACAATTCAGTGCGCGAAATTCAAAATTTCAAATGAAAAAGAGGAAGGAAAATAGGTATACAGGCGACAGAAAACAAAGCCGGGGGGAGATCGAAAATAAATTTGGAAGCGAAAGCACGCAACTTTTTGAGAGAACGAAAATTGAAATAATCTCCAACATTTGAAGAACAAAACCAATATTACCTTGATTGTACGACATATCCACGTGTCCGAGGCTGATTTCCGCATTTGTATGGTTCCTGATTTATGGTATTGGAGTTCCTGATATAGCTTGGAGAGAGAAGGTATCCAGTTTCAGGGCATATATTGAACACTGACAGTTCCAGCAGGTATAAAAACATTTATAGTGCACTTCCGGTCCATGAACAATATCACAATAACGTATATCACATCTGAAGAACTTTATTTCACTTCATTTTGAACTATACCAGTAAACATCACTCTCAAGGAAACAGTGGGGTTCTGTTTATCTATCCATGATTTCATTTTTATGATTACTCGTGAATATTCGTAGATTCACATTAGTTCAAGTTATTTCTCGTAGGCCAGGTACAATTAAGTCTTCCTGAATAAAGGAGATAATTGCTTTTTGATAATTTATTGTTTGTTTTCCTACAATGATCAACAATCATTCTCACGACCATTGAATAAATTGAAATTCTGACATATCAAGCAGTGGCTAGTGGCTAAATTGCCTGAAGCGGCCACATGAGATAAGAGGTGTACCAACTGTGCTAGCTGTGGTAAGAAAAATGATAACAATTGGCAGCAACGTGACGAGAAAACAGTGACGTTCTCTGGCAATTATTATTACATCATATAAAATATTATACAGGGCAAAAGTATCTATCTATATCATATCAATTTGGCTCACAAAAAATATTCAAAAATATTAGCAATCCTATTATATAAAAACAATTTATATTTTTCAATTTATCAAACCATAACAAGTGGCGCCCAACGTGGGGCCAGAAAAGGCAAAATAGGCAAGTAAGAGAAATATATTATTTCTTAAAAGGGGTAAAGGCAATATCATTTCATAATATTCATCTGGGAGAAAAAAGCAAAGTAAGGGCAATATATCATTTCAAGGCAGAGTAAGGGCAAGTAAAGGAAAAATATTATGTCTTAATAACACTGGGTGAACATTAGCAATTGGCATTTCAACGTGTAAGGTTAAATATTGGTGAATAAAAAATGGACTTGACAGAGAGTCAATGTCAATAATTAATGGAATGCATGGAAAAATACTTCGAAAGAATGGAAAAGAAAATAGATGAAAACCATGATAGAATGATGGAAAATATGAACAGAATGACAGATAGAATAATAGAAAATATGGGAAAATGTTTCAAAGAAAGTAGTGAAGGAATAGGTAAACCATTAGAAACAAGTAGTGAGCAAAATAAAATTCATGAGGTAGTAATACAAAAAACAGATGATAGTAAAAATTTATTAGAAAAAGATGATAAACAAATACCAAATATAAAAATAAATATTGATGACAAAAATAATGAGTTTATAGATAATATGAATGTGAACAATAAAAATTTTCAGTTGCAAAAGGGTAAAATTATTAATAAAGTAACAAAAATGAAAATATATGACAGAAACATGGAAAATGAATTTTAATTGCAAAAAGGAAGAAAATGACAAAATAATTATAATAAAAATAAATGAATGAGGGCTAACAAAAATATTGAAATGAAAATAGGGAACATAAATAAGAAAATAATAGTAATGCAAATCAATAACATTTACAGGACGAATAGAAGTTTTGAAATAAAGCAAAGCAATACAAATAATGAAATAATAATAATAATAAATAGTAAAATGTTAAATATAAAAATAGGAAAGAAGGGAAATAAATATTACTTTCAAAAACAAGAAAGAGTTGAAATTATGAAAATGAAAATAGTTGAAAATGTTAACAGAAATTTTCAATTGAAAATTTTTGAAATAAAATATAGGCTTGCAGTTATAAAACAAGCAAGATTCCATAGAAGGAGAAACAAACAATAAAAATGAAAATTTAGGGAATAATAAATTGTAGGTTATTAAATTTGATAGGTAAGTAAGGAATAAAAAAAATGGGAAAAAAGTTAAAAAATAATTTGATAGATAGGAATGATTTTAGAAACACTTGAATAAAATAAAATAAGATGAAAAACAAATGTAAAGAAAAAATAAATCAATGAGAGAGAATATTGTAGGAAACAAAACAAAGCATAAATATTTCAAGAAAGAAAACAATAATATTGAATAACAATCATAATACTGAAAAATAGAAATGTTGATATAAATATTGGTACAGGTTAGTTAGATAAAGTAAAGTTGAAAAACAATATAGATTATAAAGAAGGAAAAATATAGAAATGGATAATAAACAATTTAAAAAAAAAAAAGGAAATGTTAATAAAATAATACTAAAGAAGTATATTATAATGAATATGATGATGATGATGATGATAAGGTATATTGATAAATAATATGAAGGTATATCAATAAATAAAATGAAGGTATATTAATGAATTATAAATGAATATAATATGTTAATTATGTGTGAATAATGAAAAAGCGAAAGAGTATGTACACAAAATAAAAGTAAATAAAATGAAAGATTCAAATTAATAAAATATCCAATTCAATATGAATAGAAAGAACAACTGAAGGAAGAGATAGCGAAAATAATAAAACAGTATAATTGAAAGCAGTACCAGTAATCATAAAATCAAATGAATATAAAAAAATTATATATCAGTATAAAGATAATAATAAAATATAAAATATCATATATGATAATATCTTGAAAGTTTCTCTCTTGATCCGAAAAGAAGTCCAAGTCAAGTTTTTCTGGAACAACAAAACGTAGTACTAGTAGTTGTGAATAATAGTTATCGTTGTAGAATTTGTTTTTCTTGAACTGGTGGGAAATTCAGCAAAGTAGTTTTCTGAAAGTAGAAAAATAGTATTAGTTAAAGTAGATTCAATAACTATAAATAAAGAAATTGATATTCAAAATTTTCTAACTAGTGGAAAATTATTGAATATAAATTTGGGAATGTTGTTATGTTATGTTATACCAGTTATAAATTTTAAAAGGAAAAACCCACAAAAAAGAATAATAACTAAATAGTTACTTGTTTCAAGAGATTGTCTTTACATAATTTTTGAAGTTCTAGTTATTTATAAGCCTACGTATGATATGGATAGATAAAAATGTCAAAATACTATAAAACAAACAATTTCATACACTGTCATAATGATTATAACCCACAATTGGTAAAAAGACAACAAAAAGTTTAGATCTAAAAAATTTTCATGAACAAAAAGTGATCAACACATTTATAAATTTGAAACATACAGTATATGAAATTGTAGCTAACTAAAAGTAGCCAATGGTAGAACAGCAAACCTCTTGATGATAATAAACAATCAGGGAATAGATGGTCATATGGAAAATTGGAAATTGTGGGAGAATAACAACGGGGTGATATTATAAGCAATTATTATTGAAATTTCTAAATAGTAATAAGAATGGGAAAATAGTTGTATATATAAATTATATAAGAAGAACACAAACAGTGAAATGTGACAAGTTAGTGCGCGAAATTCAAAATTTCAAATGAAAAAGAGGAAGCAAAATAGGTATCCAGGCGACAGAAAACAAAGCCGGGGGGAGATCGAAAATAAATTTGGAAGCGAAAGCACGCAACTTTTTGAGAGAACGAAAATTGAAATAATCTCCAACATTTGAAGAACAAAACCAATATTACCTTGATTGTACGGCATATCCACGTGTCCGAGGCTGATTTCCGCATCTGTATGGTTCCTGATTTATGGTATTGGAGTTCCTGATATAGCTTGGAGAGAGAAGGTATCCAGTTTCAGGGCATATATTGAACACTGACAGTTCCAGCAGGTATAAAAACTTTTATAGTGCACTTCCGGTCCATGAACAATATCACAATAACGTATATCACATCTGAAGAACTTTATTTCACTTCATTTTGAACTATACCAGAAAACATCACTCTCAAGGAAAAAGTGAGGTTCTGTTTATCTATCCATGATTTCATTTTTATGATTACTCGTGAATATTTGTAGATTCACATTATTATAAGTTATTTCTCGTAGGCCAGGTACAATTAAGTCTTCCTGAATAAAGGAGATAATTGCTTTTTGATACTTTGTTGTTTGTTTTCCTACAATGATCAACAATCATTCTCACGACCATTGAATAAATTGAAATTCTGACATATCAAGCAGTGGCTAGTGGCTAAATTGCCTGAACCGGCTACATGAGATAAGAGGTGTACCAACTGTGCTAGCTGTGGTAAGAAAAATGAAAACAATTGGCAGCAACGTGACGAGAGAACAGTGACGTTCGCTGGCAATTATTATTACATCATATAAAATATTATACAGGGCAAAAGTATCTATCTATATCATATCAATTTGGCTCACAAAAAATATTCAAAAATATTAGCAATCTCATTATATAAAAACAATTTATATTTTTCAATTTATCAAACCATAACAATATATATATATATATATATATATATATATATATATATATATATTGTTATGGTTATATAAATTCAAAATCTAAATTGCTTTTATATAATAAGATATCTAATAATTTTCGCTTTAAATATTATTTTTCACCGCGTTGGGGACACTTGATAAGTTATGATAATTTGAAATATATAAATTTTATTCTTATAAGTATACTTTTTGCACCTCGTTGGGCGCTACTTGTAATGGTTTGATAAATTGAAAGATTTTGATAAAAATTTTTTTTTTCCCCCATTTGGTCCAATTGATTGAAATATATATTGTTTTTTTTTTTCACCCTACTTTCGGGTGCCATTTTTTAATTAAATTTGAATTGTTTTTTGTATATTGAAATAATTATTTTTGGTATTCTTTGAGAGCCAAATTGATATAATATAAATAAATATTTCTGCCCCTGCAATAATAATTGCCAGCGAACGTCACTGTTCTCTTGTCACGCTACCAACAATTATTATTTTCCTCGCCACAGCTAAACTCAGTTGGCACGCCCCTGTCTCAGATTGTCGGTTCAAAGCAATTCAGCCACTACTTGATATGTGACTAACTTCAGTTCATTGAATGATCTTTGTGATGTTAGTTGATCATTGTGAGAAAATAAACAATAAATATCAAAAGACAATTATCTCCTTTATTCAAGGAAGACTGAAAATTACCTGGCCTACGAGAAATAACTTATGCTAGAGTGAAACAAATAAATATTCACGAATAATAATAATAAATCAGTTCATGGATATATAAACAGAACCTCACTTTTCATGAATGTAAAATGTTCTGCTATCGTTCAAAATGAATTGAAATAGAGTTCTTCGGAAGTGCAATTGGTTATTGTGAAATAGTTCTGGACCGGAAATACACTATGAAAGTTTTTATACCTGGTTGGAACTGTAAGTGTTCAAACTATACCATAAACTGGATGTCTCCTCTCTCCAATGGTTGTCAGGACTGCAATACCAGTATCAGGAACTATATATATAGGTGGAAATCAGCATCAGTATCCGTGGATATGTTTTATCGTTAAGGTAGTATTGGTTTTCTTTCCCAAATGATAGAATTATTCCATTATTCTTTCAGTGAAATTTGTGCGTGGCTTCTCCTTGGAAAATAATTTTCGATCTCCCTCTCAAGCTTTGTTTTTCTGTCGCGTAGATACTTCTTTTCTTTCTTCTTTCCATATTTGAATTTTCAAATTCGCGCACTAATTTGTCACTATTCACTGTTTATGTTTATATTGCATCATTTATATTTACAATTCTTTTTCCATTCTTATCATTATTTACATATTTGAAAAATAATTGCTTCTGATCCCATCTCATTGCTATTTCCTCACAATTTCAATTTTACACCTGACCATCTATTCCCTGATTGGCTGTTTTCATAAAGACGTTTGCCGTTCTCTCATTGGCTACCATTAGTCTGCTACAATTTCATATACTGCATGTTTCCAATTTATAAATGTTGATTACTTTTTATTCATGACAATTTTGTACATTTGGACTTTTTTGTTGTCTTATTGATCAAATATGGGTTATTATAATTTTGACAGTGTATGAAATTGTTTGTTTTATAGTACTTTGACATCATTATCTATCCATATCATACCTAGGCTCACAATATATATTATAAACAAATAAAAATTTTTTTTTTTATTTTGATATTTATCTATTTTAAAATTTACAACTGGCATAACATAACATAACAATATATATTTATATATATATATATATATATATATATATATATATATATATATATATTAATATATATATATATATATATATATATATATATATATATATATTGTTATGTTAAGAAGGAATAGTTATATATTTCAAAAGTGAAAAATGGATAATTTCTTAAAAAACCACAAAAATAATGAATATTCAATAGTTAGTAGTTCATGAGATATTGTTTTTACATTTTCTTTGAGATTCTATTTACTCTTTGAAATTAAAAAAATGAAATACATAATGCAATTTTTCTCATTTTCATAGATGATTCCAACATATAATTTCGTGCACATCAATAGGTCACCGACAGATGTCAGCACAGGCCAACCCACGACACCAATAGTCGTACTCCTAGTGCGTTCTGAGTAACGCAAAACAAATAACGAGAATATGATAAATCTGTTACGAATCCAAGAGAGATCACCATCCGTCTACAGCCTGTTTCATGGTTTCTCAATCCTCAGGACGGCCTGTGGTCTCTTTCAAATTCGTATCGGATATCTCATAGAGTTTTTACCTATCGGCAAGTACAATAATGTGAAAAGCATCAAATTATTGATAGCGAGACCTTCAATCTCTGCGGTGAAGCTCAGATTAATCTCTGTGGTGAAGCTTAGACCTGTTATCGTGGAATTTTGATGACACGAAACTCGTGCACATCAATAGGTCACCGACAGATGTCAGCATGGGTCAACCCACGACACCAATAGTCGTACTCCTAGTGCGTTCTGAGTAACGCACAACAAATAACGGGAATATGAGAAATCTGTTACGAATCCAAGAGAGATCACCATACGTCTACAGCCTGTTTCATGGTCTCCCAATCATCAGGACGGCCTGTGGTCTCTTTCAAATTCGTATCAGATATCTCGTACAGTTATTACCTATTGGCAAGTTCAATTATGTGAAAAGCATCAAATTAAAGATAACGACACCTTTAATCTGTGCGGTGAAGCTCAGACCTGTTATCGTGGAATTTTGATGACACGAAATTTCGTGCATATCAATAGGTCACCGACAGATGTCAGCAAAAACCAATCCACGACACCAATAGTCGTACTCCTAGTGCGTTCTGAGTAATGCAAAACAAATAACGAGAATATGAGAAATCTGTTACGAATCCAAGAGAGATCACCATCCATCTACAACCTGTTTCATGGTTTCCCAATCATCGGGACGTCCTGTGGTCTATTTTTCTATTTGTTTTGCGTTACTCAGAACGCACTAGGAGTACGACTTTTGGCGTCGTGGGTTGGCCTATACTGACATCTGTCGGTGACATATTGATGTGCATGAAATTTCGTGTCATCAAAATTCTACGATAACAGGTCTAAGCTCTACCGCACATATTATAGGTGTATCTATAATTTGATGCTTTTCACATTATTGTACTTACCGATAGGTCATAACTCTACGAGATATCTGATACGAATTTGAAAGAGACCATAGGCCGTCCTGATGATTGGGAAACCATGGAACAGGCAGTAGACGGATGGTGATCTCTTGGATTCGTAACAGATTTCTCATATTCTCGTAATTTGTTTTGCGTTACTCAGAACGCACTAGGAGTACGACTATTGGTGTCGTGGTTACCTATGCTGACATCTGTCAGTGACCTATTGATGTGACGAAATTTCGTCATCAAAATTCCACGATAACAGGTCTACTTCACCGCACAGATCATAGGTGTCGCATCATGATTTGATGCTTTCATTATTGTTCTGCCTATAGGAATAACTACGAGATATCTGATACGATTTGAGAGACCAGGTCCTCTGATGATTGAAACCATGAAACAGGCTGTAGACGGACGGTGATCTCTCTTGGATTCGTAACAGATTTCCATATTGTCGTTATTTGTTCTGCGTTACTCAGAACGCACTAGGAGTACGACTATTGGTGTCGTGGGTTGGCCTATGCTGACATCTGTCGGTGACCTATTGATGTGCACGAAATTTCGTCTCATCAAAATTCCACGATAACAGGTCTAAGCTTCACCGCACAAATTATAGGTGGCGCCATCTATAATTTGATTCTTTTCACATTGTTGTACTTGCCGATAGGTGATAACTCTACGAGATATCCGATATGAATTTGAGAGAGACCACAGGCCGTCCTGATGATTGGGTAACCATGAAACATGCTGTAGACGGATGGTGATCTCTTTTGGATTCGTAACAGATTTATTATATTCTCGTTATTCGTTTTGGGTTAATCAGAACGCACTAGGAGTACGACTATTGGTGTCGTGGGTTGGCCTATGCTGACATCTGTCGGTGACCTATTTATGTGCACGAAATTTCGTATCATCAAAATTCCACGATAACAGGTCTAAGCTTCACCGCACAGATTATAGGTTTCGCGATCTATAATTTGATGCTTTTCACATTATTGTACTTGCCGATAGGTAATAACTCTACGAGATATCTGATACGAATTTGAAAGAGACCACCGGCCGTCCTGATAATTGGGAAACCATGAAACAGGCTGTAGACGGATGGTGATCTCTCTTGGATTCGTAACAGATTTCTCATATTCTCGTTATTTGTTTTGCGTTTCTCAGAACGCACTAGGAGTACGACTATTGGTGTCGTGGGTTGGCAACGCTGACATCTGTCGGTGACCTATTGATGTGCACGAAATTTCGTGTCATCAAATTTTCACGATAACAGGTCTAAGCTTCACCGCACAGATTATAGGTGTCGCTTTCTATAATTTGATGCTTTTCACATTATTGTACTTGCCGATAGGTTATAACTCTACGATATATCTGATACGATTTTGAAAGAGACCATAGGCCGTCCTGATGATTGGGAAACCATGAAACAGGCTGTAGACGGATGGTGATCTCTCTTGGATTCGTAACAGATTTCTCATATTCTCGTTGTTTGTTTTGCGTTACCCAGAACGCACTAGGAGTACGACTATTGGTGTCGTGGTTTGGCCTATGCTGACATCTGTCAGTGACCTATTGATGTGCACGAAATTTCGTGTCATCAAAATTCCACGATAACAGGTCTAAGCTTCACCGCACAGATTATAGGTGTCGCTAGCTATAATTTGATGCTTTTTACATCATTGTACTCGCCGATAGGTGTTAACTCTATGAGATATCTGATACGAATTTGAAAGAGACCACAGGCCGTCCTGATGATTGGGAAACCATGAAACAGGCTGTAGACGGATGGTGATCTCTCTTGGATTCATAACAGATTTCTCATATTCTCGTTATTCGTTTTGCGTTACACAGAACGCACTAGGAGTACGACTATTGGTGTCGTGGGTTGGTCTATGCTGACATCTGTCGGTGACCTATTGATGTGCACGAAATTTAGTGTCATCAAAATTCCACGATAACAGATCTAAGCTTCACCGCACAGATTATAGGTGTCGCTATCTATAATTTGATGCTTTTCACATTATTGTACTTGCCGATAGATAATAACTCTACGAGATATCTGATACGAATTTGAAAGAGACCACAGGCCGTCCTGATGATTGGGAAACCATGAAACAGGCGTAGACGGATGGTGATCTCTCTTGGATTCGTAACAGATTTCTCATATTTCGATTTGTTTTGCTTCTCAGAACGCACTGAGTACACTATTGGTGTCGGGGTTGGTATGCTGACATCTGTCGGTGACCTATTGATGTGCACAAAATTTCGTGTCATCAAAATTCCACGATAACACGTCTAAGCTTCACCGCACAGATTATAGGTGTCGCTATCTATAATTTGATGCTTTCCACATCATTGTACTTGCCGATAGGTAATAACTCTACGAGATATTTGATACGAATTTGAAAGAGACCACAGGCCGTCCTGATGATTGGGAAACCATGCAACAGGCTGTAGACGGATGGTGATCTCTTTTGGATAAGTAACAGATTTCTCATATTCTCGTTATTTGTTTTGCGTAAATCAGAACGCACTAGGAGTACGACTATTGGTGTCGTGGGTTGGCCTATGCTGACATCTGTCGGTGACCTATTGATGTGCACGAAATTTCGTGTCATCAAAATTCCACGAAAACAGGTCCAAGATTCACCGCATAGGTGTCTCTATCTATAATTTGATGCTTTTCACATTATTGTACTTGCCGATAGGTAGGTAATAACTCTACGAGATATCTGATACGAATCTGAAAGAGACCGCAGGCCGTCCTGATGATTGGGAAACCATGAAACAGGCTGTAGACGGATGGTGATCTCTCTTTGATTCGTAACAGATTTCTCATATTCTCTCTCTCTCCCTCTATATATATATATATATATATATATATATATATATATATATATAAAATTCCATGCTCAAAGACTGATAATAAGTTCAAACTTTCTTTATCAATCTTTCATTGTCACAAATATCCAAACTGCACCATTTCATATCATTATTTGCTAGTATAAGGTAGCTATGGAAGAATAGGGTATTTATAAGTTTAGATTCGAATAAAAAAACGACAATTTGATCATTCTCTGCAAAGCTGTGCCCATTTTTCAATTTCTAACCTCACTCTTCTCCACTGAACAGCATTTATTATCGAATCGTCAGTGCCAAGTTGGCAACATACATCGCGGTAATCGACAATGGAAGGAATGACTCATGTTCATAGGCGTACCTGACTGAGCTGGAATGAGGTGAAAGGGTTTGAGAAAGGAAAAGGTAACATAACATAGCCGATGCTTTCATTTGTAATGATTCAGAAATATAATATATGAAATAAATTAACAGAAAATATATAAAAATTTAGAATTCTATAATGAACCTATCCTAACAATTGGCTCCCAACGTAAGGGCAAATAAGAGCGAGAATATTTGTGGGTGAAATAACAACAATTGTTATCATCATAACAATATATATATATATATATATACATATATACATATATACATATATACATATATACATATATATATATATATATATATTGTTATGATGGGGGAGAATATAATAATTTTTATTTATACTTATACTTAATGATTGCCCACTTTACTTCGCTCCGCGTTGGGAGCTGATTGATATCATATGTTATGGGTTGTTTTATTTCGAGGTTTATTTCAATGAAATTTGTAAAATTATTTTTATTCTTTGTAATTCCCTTTGAAATTATTCTCATATACAATTCCCCTATTGATTTCCTAGAATCTCATATATTTCTTTTTTCTCCCTGCTTTTTACTCTTGTTTTTTCCTTCCTTACCACGACTCAACTCAGTTGGAATGCCCATGCCTCAGGAGTCGGTGCTGGCAACAGAGCCTTCCTTGATGTCAATAGAACTATTTCAGTTCAGTGTTTATTGGTGAAAGATCAGCATATCATTGTGGAAAGTAAAACAGAAATGATCAAAAACAATTATTTCCTTCATTCAGGAAAACTTACATCAACCTGGCCTGCGATAGATAACTTAAACTATGAGCAATTGACAAATTCTCACAGAAAATAATGAAAAACAGTGAAGTATATTATAAATATAACCTCACTTTTTTTTAAGTTGGAAAAATTGTCTTATAGTACAATACCATAATTTAACAAAGTGCTTCAGATATAAGAGTCATTTTGCGAAGTGATTCAGTTTGTGGTGTGCACTCAAAAAGTTTATACCTGGAGTTGGATTGTCGCTGATGTATTACCTGGTGATTCTCTGTAAACCTGCTTCATCTACTCTCCTCAGGGACTCTCTATTGCAGTGGAATTCTTCAAAATCCTTAAAATCAGCTTGGATAAGTTCTCATGTGGAAAACAAGAAGGTAATCTTCTTTTGTCCTTAATTATATTTTTTTTGTCGAAATTTTCCAGAGGTTAAATTGATTTGTTATTGTCAGAAATATTTCTTGTTATCAGTGAAAATCCGGAATTTATCATTCTCAAATTTTCAACAACCATTTAAAAAAAAATCTTTTTTCTACTCGCTTTGTTTCTTCTTCTCCTGGATACCATTTCTGTTTTGTCATTCTATTTGAGTTTCTGAAAATCGCGCACTTCCTTGTGGCACTTTTACTAATTTGGTGTTATTTGAGAAAACTTATCAACTAACATATTTTACATTTCTTATAAACTAAATACAAGATGTGATTAAAATTATCTTCGACATTTCTGTGTTCTTACTTTTCCACAATTTCAAATCTTCCATCAATCCATCTCTGTTCCCTGATTGGCTATTTTCATCAAGAAGTCTCTTGTTCTCCCATTGGCTATTTAAGTTAGATGCAATTTCATATACTGTATGTTTCAACATTATAATTCTGTTGATCACATTTAATCCAGAATAATTTTGTAAAACTGGACTTTTTGTTGTTTTTCAAACAATTATATGTTGGAATCATCTATGAAAATGAGAGAAAATTGCATTATAGTATTTGCATATATTCACCTATCAATGTTACACAGAGGTTTCAAAGAGTAAATAGAATCTCAAAGAAAATGTAAAAACAATATCTCATGAACTACTAACTATTGAATATTCATTATTTTTGTGGTTTTTTAAGAAATTATCCATTTTTCACTTTTGAAATATATAACTATTCCTTCTTAACATAACAATATATATATATATATATATATATATATATATATATATATTGTTATTTTGGGAAATGTTGCAAAGTAATTAAACTTATTATTATCATTATTATTATTATTTTATTTTATTTTATTTTATGCTATGTTGTTTTACAATTTTCTCGATCTTTTTTCACTACTATGGAACCTTATACTATGCTCTAGTCGATTCATGTCTGTGGAGAGAACATTACTGAAGTAGTTCTGGTATCAAAATCATATATCCAACAATACATCCAACAAAAATCTACGATTAATCTATATCAAAATTGAAATTCACAGAAAACATTGAACTAAAGTAAGATCAACGTATACATGAGTTTTGAACATCCTGTATGACAATTCACATCAACAGAAAACCCACCAATGGGATTCGAAAGAGTTTGTGTGAGAAAAGTATAGATATAGAATAAAATTCAAGGGCAGAAATTAAAAAAAAATATAATTTATATGAATCTTTGAATAGTATGTGAGAGTTAGAATTAGATATCATTTATAAAATCATCAACATTAATTAGAACAGCGAATAATTCGGTAGGAAGTGATACAAACTCGAAAATCAGTGAAAAAATAAAAATTGGTGAGTGTTACTATGGAACGGGATAACAAGTTCTTGGGAGATTAAAAAAAGTTCGAGAAAGTGAAGCCACGTACCAAATTTGAAAAGAAGCTTTCACCCATAATATAAGAAAACCTGATATAAAATTGGCGAACGAGAAAGATTTCTGGAAAGGCTGATCGGAGGAAGCACATAGTAAATAGAAATTCCACCTACCTGGTCCAGAAAATAAATCCTTGGGAGGAGTGATGGTGAGCTGTCATTGACATTCCAGAAATACGTCCACAGGATTGGAAACGTCAACAGAAAAGCAGCCACAAGGTATTCATAACCGAACTCACCTAAGTGCAACCTTTCACATGAAACCAATAACTTTAAGTGTTCTTAACCATTGGTTATTTGTCTTGGGCTGAACAACCATGAAATCCCATACCCGAAAGACTGATAATATGTTCACACTTTCTTCATCAAATTTTCATTATCACAAACATCAAACTACACCATTTTTTCGTCATTGTTTTGCTAGTATAAGGTAGCTATCGCAGAGGAGGGTATATTTTAGTTTTCATCTGAATAAAGTCAACTGCTTTGATTATTCTCTGCAAATCTATGTTTATTTTTCAATTTCTAACTTCACTTTCTCCACTGTACAGTTTTTATCATTGAATCGATGGTGCCATAGTAGGCAACACCGATTACAAGAACCTTCTACTGGGAATATATATATATATATATATATATATATATATATATATATATATCTCAACTTGAGATTTCGGAATCATTTGACACCGCTGTATATATATATATATATATATATATATATATATATATATATCAAATGATTCCAAAATCTCAAGTTGAGATTATGTATAAACAAAAATACTTCAACTGTAGGGATGACTGCTTGGATAGTTATGCTGACGAGTGAAAAGGCATCCAGTTGATTGATTGAAATACACAAATATGCTGGCTTCTCTATATGTAATTGGACATTCCGGAAAATTTTCGTACCGATGGGAACAAAGATTTCAACCTAAATAATGGTGAGATGCCCTGTGAGAAAATAGTTGGTTTACCATGGAATCCAAACACGGATGAATTTGTCTATAAATTGAAACTTTTTTGATCCACTTGGTTTCATAGCTAATTTTGTCGTATACCTGAAAATAATTAATCGAAATTTATGGGAAATCAAATTCGGTTGGTACCAGAAATCACCATCGGAGTTCTACATTCATGGCCAAAAATGGGGAAAGCTTCTGCATAATTTAGAATCTCTTAGGATATGAAAGCCACTTTCTACTTGTTCACTGAGCATTTTTCCAGAACAGTAACATATTTTTTTGGATGTAAGTGACAAAGCTTGAGCAAGTGCTCAGTCGAAATTGCAAGAAGAAGTAATCAAAACAGCTTTTTTGATGTCTAAAACAAGAGTTGTGCCTTTAAAAAAAGGACCTTCTATTCCTAGACTCGAAATACAAGCTTCCCTTCTATCGAGTAACGACGGAATTCAGAATTTCTTCACGCTTCTTCAAGGTGTTGAATCAATGGATGCATGAAGTGGAAAATACAGGAACCTCAATTATTTTGTTCAATTCAGAGGTGCGACCCAAGAATATTCATACCTTGGGAATTCGAGTTGAATATTTTGTATTTACTGACAATATTTTTTCAAAAAGTTCATATTCAGTTTCAAAATAATTGGTTACTCATGAATTCATTCGACATTTCAACAGAGTGGTAGTTATGAATTAAATGAGGGTAACAGTTCGTTCTTGATATAGGACGAAATTATTGGAAAAATTTAACCGATGTTTTGTAGTACTCAGAATATCTTCAACTTTTGCAGAATCCTGCAGCCCTAACTGAGTCCACCTTCGATATCCTATACCTTCTCGGAAGCTTGGCTGAACTCTGGTTGTATTGTGCCATAGGAAATGAGATGCATTATCAGGTATATATATATATATATATATATATTTATCATCAAAACTGTAGGATCTAGTTCTCTATTCAGTATGATATAAAAATTTCAGGCCAGTATGTTACCAGACTCAATTTGTCTCAGCAACTGGACTGATTCTACACCTTCATTGAGAAAGGATATCATTTTCATTTTGGCATCATCTCAGCAAGCTACTGAACTTATTTCTTATGATCTATTCAGGCTGGACTTCGATATCTTCATCAGGGTAATTATCATGAGAACATTCTCTATTAGAAAATAGCGATTAAATTGAGTTATGGAAATTATGGACAATATTGAGAAATCAAATGAACGATAAAAAAATCGAGCTTTTTCCTTATGATTAATGGAACAATTTTTTTCCTGAAACCATGTAAATGCTGTGAGTTGAACGAGTTGTTTTACATCTAGGAAAACTCAAATTGAAGTGTAATAGTCACTGAGTAAATTTTATCTCGCTCATAAATTGTGATACAAGTACGATTCTCCTCCTGAATGTTTGAAATTCAACAGTTTTGAATTATTTTGCTGAGAAACTCACAAAATCCACCTGTATAGTGCGACATTAGACAACATTCAACATAACCAACGCGATATGCATCTGCGCAGTAGTAGGAAATTCGGTCGAAATTAAATACAATTTATCGAAGAGTGTGGTACGAAAATTCAGTCAACATTTGGAGGAAATACACGACGGGGTAACTTTATCACTCTCATTTTGGATGTCCATCGTCTTAATGGGTATAAAGGAAAATGGATAGCTGGGAAAACTTATGAGGAAGGTATTGAAACAATTCGATAAAACCGGAAAACACGAGTGGCATCTCCGAGAAGGAAACAAGTACAACATCAAGAGCTGCTTTCAATCCGGGAGTAATTTTTGAAGTTTTCCCACGACCTAGTTGTTAATGGTACCTAGATCACTTCTATATAAATATTTGCGGAAGTGATCTACTGCTCTGAAGATCGCCAGAAGTTTCTCTTCTTGATGACTCAGTGATTCCTCTCGGCTTTAGTCATTATCACCCGGTGGTAATTTTCGATGATCTTCTCTCGACCATCTTGCAGCTGTTATAATATAGCTCCAAGTACAGTATGCACAGGTCTTTTTGTTGTGGATATATCAAGATTGGACTTGAACAAAGCGCTGCCTTCACCTTGCGAAAAGCTTTATCACATACGATCCACCAGTGGAAGTTCACCCGATTTCCTGTCGACTAATGTAGTGGAACCGCGAAATCTGTAAATCGGCGGTGATGGGTACACATGCCCAGAGAGCTTCTCAACTCGTGTTCAGCTCCTTGTCTCGAATATCAGTTTGTATATCAGTTTTAATGTTTTCTGCCAAAACTGTATGGCCCAGAAAATCCACTTTCTTCTGCAATAGGGAGCAGTTCTGAAGACTCAGCCTCAGGTTGGTAGTCCCCAAATGTCAGAAAATCACGCAAGTTGGCCAGATTTCCCTAGAAATTTCCTCCCAGAACGATGACATCGTACAGATACACCAGTCAAGGTTTCCAAATGAGTCCACGAAATATCAGATCCATTGGTATTTCAAAGGTAGCTGGGACATTGGCATGATGGTTAACTGATACAGTTCGCTACTAGAAGTGAATTCAGTATTTATCCTATCGTCTCCGTGTATGTCCACTCGCCAGTATCCGCTCTTCCGCTAATGTGATCAGTGTGTCGTCGATTTGGAGTAATGGGTCTTTTTATGTAACGTCATTAGGATTTCTAGAACACACACATAATCTCTCAGATCCATCCTTCTTGGAAACGATAACGCCTTATTTTGTAATTTTTTCGACAAGCTTTCCCATATCCTGTTATTTGGCATATGATAATCTCCTTGGTCATTGTCGAATTGGATGGGTTCAATCGGTATCTATCCTGTGCGGTATTGGATTGGTTTATCCTGTTGGTGACCCTTTGGACTCAAATATGTGACTTTCTCCAGCAATAATTCTCATGGTATCTTGGTATGCCTTTGATGACAGAAGATTTGGGGATTTTTCAATGGTTCTTTATATATTATCAGTTATGCTTCTTTTATCCGGGTATCAGCTCGTTTCACAGTCTGCTACCCACTCAAATAACTAGCACATTCCGATGATGTCTTATTTCCGGACTGTGATTCGATCGGAAATACATTAGCAATCCTGACCTGGATATCCTGTTTTGTCCTTATTAGAGCTCATCCAAGTAATAATTCTCCAGATTCTTTTTCTGATCGAGCCTCAACACTTCTTTCAGATAGACCCGGTATTGACAGTTGCAGTTTTTCAAAAGGCTCGCATTCGGATTATGTAAAAATAAATTATTTTTCTCCAAATTTCATGATTTTCTGCTCTCTATCGAAAGCAAACACATAATTACTCATCATATCCATTTTTCTACGGATGCAACAAAACTCTTTCCATAATACGTAGTCTCCCTGAGGTTGATGTGACGTCAGCTTCTCTTCGTATCGAAGCATTTTCACCAGTGACCGTTCCAAGGATGGAATCAGATACAAGGTCTCACACTGTCCTAGGATACCGCCAACTTCTTCTTGGAATCCTCCAGAACCTCTGGGTAAGCAAGCTGGATCAGACTCTGCACGTCCGCTTCGAATTCCTGTAGGCTCCCAACTTTTGCATTCGTGTTTTCGATTGGGCCCGGTAGAGCTCTTCTAGATATTGGTCTCCGTACCTTGATTCTAGGGCAGCAGTCAGATTTTGCGCTGTCGAAGTCCTAGAATAATTACCAGAATAAGTGCAGTAGCCTTTTCTTCGTTATGAAATTTCCAGGGGGATAGAAACATGGCGATTGTCCCTCCAAAGTCAGAGGTTTCACGAAATTGTATGATTTGGAAACCCTGTCACGGTAGTCTTACTCCTCATTATGCTTCTTTTTGGACTGCTATGACTTCTTTTTCCACTTCTTCTTGTACCACATCAACTTATTCCTACCATTTCTCTTCCAGTTTTCTGGAAAATCCACTCGAAAAATGTCTCATGTTTCTCTCGTTGGTCTTTTTTCTTGTTTTGATCATTCATTTTCCTTCTGCCGACGTTCTACCTCCTCCTAATTCCTTTTCAGTCGAAGTTCCTTATGTTTTCATGGTCGATGTTTCTCTCCTACTGTCGTTGTTTCTTTATTCTTGTTTTTCTATCTGCAGTCATATCTTTCGCTCAGCAAACTGCTGCTTGATCATTTTCATTATAGCCCCATATCGTCGTGAGGTGCATTTTTTGATTCTACATATAATTTCCAAATACACACTGAAATCCCACTTCTGACACCAACTGTAATTATTCTGGGGTTCGTAACTAGTAAAATGATGAATTTATCATGGTCCATAGACACGAAACAATATACAGTGGCACTCTGTATTCGTTTAACATTATTATTATCCGGTCATAAGTCGGCAGAAACAGTTGAAATAATATTGCCAAGTACACTTCGAAATAGAAGTTATTCAAAATATTTCTGATATAATTCCCATTATAAACTAGAAATAGCTGATTCTAACCATCTTGTTTTTTTAGGTCCTCAGAGCATCTTTCTCATGTTTCACATTGATGTCAGAAATATCCAGGAAGTGATATTCTTTTAATTTTGCGATTCAGAAGGATATATACAATCACATGGTAATGCGGAATGATAATCTTCAGAAATCTATTGTTACAGATCTGAGGAACGTATCAATCAAAATACCAAAACAATTGTTTTCTGTTTAGCTGCACTTCCAAAACACCACACAGTGATGCACTTCAACAATTAAATAAAAAAATCACAGTTCACTGTTAGAATATTGTATTTTTTTGATGAATAACTGTACTGTATTGTCCGACCTTTCACTTTTCAGATCGACAACTGAGTGCCCCTCACGATCGGCTCGGCCTTTCATATAACCTTTCATTAACAATCCGGAAACTTTTGGCACCTATTTTTCGAAGATTTATGATGTTACCATTTAAGGAGCCAGCGATATTACTTCACCTCGCGTGGAATAGTTTGCAGTGGCGTACAGAATTAATTTTCATTACGCTAGGCCTTCCCTCTAATTTTCATCGTCCCGATCAAAAGTCATAGGTTCACCATGTTAGTACTTCAGTCTTTCCAAATGAATAACCTCCATCTTAGTCCTAGGGCTGCTCTGGATTCTCAATCACATAGTTGATCCTCTTCATCACTTCGTACGATCTTTTTCAACACGGTATCAGTTAAGGAGATATGCCCTCTTCCTTGCGGGGGTTGTACAGCCAAATCTGTTTACCTTCTTTGAATTCTCCCGAATTGAAGTAAAAAGCATAACTAGCTCTCATCCTGTACCTAGCCAATATCAATCACTCACTAGCTGTTTAGTAGATTCCCAAAATGCATAGGGTAGAGTGTTTGAAAGCTTTGGTTCAACTCTCGAATACTGATGAATGAGAATTTTGCTATTTCGTCTGATTCTGAAGTACAGTTAGAGATAGGCCGAACGGAAAATACGGAAAAATGTTAGGTTAACTATGAAACCATAATCAAACTGAGTGGGAGTCAAGTCAGAGTAACAAAACCACAGAATAACCGAAGTCAATTCAACCTGAGGTACACAGCTGTCCTTTCATATTTCGAATGAAGCCAAACAGTGCCAAACTCTCATTCACAACAGTATATTCTATAAAGAATCAGAATATTACAGATTCAGAAATCAATATTCAGTGACAGATAAATTTGGCGACCCAGTCTACTTAGTTTTCAATTATCAATGAATGATGAAATTGAATACTCAAAATCACCTCTACGAAATTCATTGATAAACGGAAATCTGAAAAGGAGGGATACGTTTAACATATAAACCCAAAATTCACATCAGAGAATGGTTGTGAATACTGACATTGTGAAGGAAAACAACATACAAATTATTATATTATGGTCAGCAAAGCATTATAGATTTGACACATATTGACCATTGGATGGAATAAAACATTGCCACTCTCTATAGAAAAAGCATGCTTATAATTTACTGACCATAGTTTGCATATTGAATGGGCACGACATTTTCCCCAAATTATAATTGACAGAACAGAATAGAGGAGGAAAGTAACAGTTCTCAGGTATCGTAAAGCCATCTTTTGTATAATTGTTGAACCTCCAGTGGGTGAATAACATGATAGAGCGACATCTTTTATTATGGCGGTAAAACAAAAAATTGAGGTTCAACAAAAGGGTGGAGCGGAAATACCAAACTGTGGGTGTTAACTTGGACCAAAAGTTTAATCGAAGAATTTAATGCAGTCAAATTTAATCTGTTTATTCAAAGAAGTAGTTGAAGAGAAAAATTAATCTTTAAAATTTCTTGGCAATTCATGAGGGAACCCTTGTTAGCAATGTGAACAAATCTCATATCTTAACCGAGATGGGAGTAGTGGTTAGAGTTAACCACATGTTTGGCAGAAGAACTGCAAGAATTTATTGATTCGAATGGGTGGATTGTGAATTTTTCCTCATATTTGTCTATGATTTTCGTGTGTTTTCTTACTCTAGTACTGATTTCACTTCCACTTTGGCCGATATATTCAGCATTGCACGATGGTGGAGAGCAAGTTATATCATATTGACCAGAATTGTCTTTGGTGTTGACTAGTTTTTCAAACAAGAAATTCATCGTGTAGAAGCTAATGTTCAGATCAACATCGTGGCATTAAAAGATGTTTCTATATCTTGGAAAACTTCATTTGTAAAGGGTATTGAGGAATAACATCTAGGTAATTTGAAGTTGAAAACATTCTGATCGATAGTGAATCAGATGGGAAGGAAAATCGTTATTCAAACCCATTTGTCTGATAATGTTTAGTTTCTTGGAGAAATCGAAAATTCGAACTTGTGATTAGTTTTCTCAATTGATAAGTCTAGAAATGGTGAAGAGGCATCTTTTCCTTTTTCCATGGTTCACTTGATGGACTCATGTTATGAGTTTAGAAATGTAGTAGTGAATCTAATTCTTCATTGCTACCGTTGAACAACACAATGCAGTCGACTACATACCTATGATAGAAAATGATTTTATAATAATATTGGTAATTGAGGAAGAGCCTCTTTGAATCATGGAGGAAGATCTCAGCTAATAGGGGAGGGGGGGGGAGAGGTTACAACTCATGGCCAACCCATAGTTTTGTCGAGAGAAGACATCATTGGAGGAATTTTGTTTCAGAACGATATCTATCAGGTACCATAGGTGTGGGTAATGAAACAGGTCTACTCCGGAATCAAGAAGGTGATATCCAACTAGTATGATGCACTCTTCTGGGGGTATGCTAGGGAAAAGTTTGATCAAATCAAATGAAACCAAAATTGAATTGAACTTGGGAAATTTCGATAGTGAGGTCTTCAGAGTTCTTGAGTGAGTGTGGGTTGAGAATAAGAGCCAGGAAACTGGTCTAGAGGATGGAGAAATGAGGTGAGAGACCATAGGTCTGACGGGGGAATTATCTTTATTGATTTTAGGTGAACCATACAGAAGTGGGGTCCTAGGGTTCATTGGCATCAACAAGTTCTTTTTGCTTTCAAGATGGTAATGTTGTCCACAGTGATATCTGAGTCTGTTTTGGTGTTCCTTATGAATTTAGAGGTTGGGTCTGAAGTTGATTCTGAAAAGTTGTTTGAATTTAGGAAGTCCAGGACCTTATTAACCCATTAACACATACATTTATTTTGTTCTGTAAATTTTGATAATACTCTGTTTGATAGTTCTTTCGCCTTTGTTCTGATAGTTTAGTATTTTCATTTCTTCATTTAACAGATATAAGTGTAATTTTTTTGATGTATGATATATCATACGCTGGAAATCGAAGGCATGCAGAATCAATGCATAATCATGTCATGAACATGTATTAGAATATATGGATATACATGCGAAAAGTCATTTCTCATGGTATGAAAGGAAGCAGAAATTTGGGTGAAGCCCTACATTGCATTTCCGATATACAAATTTACAACATGTTACTCCTTTTGCGCATCGCCGTTGATTCAGGAATCTTTGTCAAACTTTTTGTTTGGGCCCTGCGGAAGGTATTGTTGGTGGGAAATATAGTACGGATAGAACAATTCTCCTCATGAAATCTAACAATGACATTGCCCCGTTCGTCGAACATTTTCGATACCATTTCCACATGTTTACTACTGCACCGTTCAAACAAAATTGAAAATCGGGCCAGTACAATTTTTCAGACTTCATTTTAGACCTGTCAAATCGATCTACTCCCCAATTCCCTTACTCTGAAAATTGATAATTGATGGTTGCTCCACCGCAATTTTCGATCTGTCCTTTTTGGACCAACGCGTGCACGAACTTTTTATTTCCAGAATTCTTTTATCGTTCAAGTTAGTTGCCAAGTTCACTCGACTCCTGTCATACCAACGTGTGAGTGTTTTCTTGTCGTACAAAGTAGAATTCGATCCATGTTTCCCCTTCTTCACGTCATACATGGAAGCGTTCTTCACCCTTGCGGATGGTATTGTTCCAATACCGCACAATTGGTGTTTACTTAGCGTTTCAAGTGAAGGAAGACAATTGAAGTAGTTGTCAATGAACACGATGCTTTCCCTGAGTATAAAGTTTAGACATATTTTCTCAGTAACACTGCTTCCTAACGTTTTTCCTTCCAGTTCATCACCAGCAGCCAAATATGGTACAAATTTGATGAGATAGTCATCTGAAGTAGTCAGACCAAAGCTTGAAACCGAAACGAATGGGTTTACCGCGTATGAACTGCTTCATGCTGTGTCTCCCGCTAGACGGCTCTATTGCTTCATCCAATGAGAAATGTGTTCCTAGTGGCTGAATGCATTCAGTAAAAATTCGATCAAGATAGTCAAGAACTATTCTCATTTTTGCAGCTTTATCATTTTTATCAATAATATCGTTATCACAGAAGTGCGAAGACCTATGGATGCTTTCAAATTTGTTCCTAGACATCGTACTACTGAGGAGTGAATAAGAAGTGTCTCCCTCTTTTTCCCAATACATTCGTCTAGATGCAACTAGAACGTATCCAGATGAAATAACGATTGCATAATTCAGATACAGTTCCTCCACAGTTACGGAAAAATTATAAAAACCCTTCTCTGATGCGTATCTCTTGGATTCTTGGCAGATGAAATCCATAAATGTGTCGTCAAGTACTTGAAGTATTCGACTTGGCGCATTTTTCTGCAAAACGTTTTATCTTCCACTTCCATATTATTTGTTCATTTTACCGTGGATACGGTTGCTATAAATACACTCATAACGCTTCAAGGCATTATGGCGTTGCTGCATAAATAACTATCATAATTTAGATTCCCAAGCTAATCAGGCCTATGACGTCAATTCACAGGCTCACAATTATTTTCAGGTTCCACTTTTTCAAACAGTTCTATTTAATTTGTTTTGTTTGTGTCTTGTATGGGTCGAATCTAGTAATTGGAATTTCACCCCCTTCCTGTTGACCGATTGATCTGAAATTTGGTACACACCTGTAGTTTTGATGACAATACTATTATGTTAAATCAGTATCATTTTCGAACCAAGATGGCTGCCGCCACAAAATGACGATTTCCTTTTTGTTCAAAACCCCCTTAATATGGATGTCAAATGAAAGGGGTTGACTGGTAGAATACAGTGTACCATGAAAAAATTCCAAACCAAGATGTCGTCCACAACAAAATGACGGATCATAGAGTTTAGACAATACAACCCCTTCTATGTGGATATCGAATAAAAGGGCTTGACTAGTAGAATATACTTAACCATGGAAACAATCCAAATCCAAGATGGCTTGAATCGTCGTTAACCCAAATTAAGGTGAATGGTTAGAGGGCGCCGAGAACTGTATGGCATTAGGCCGGATAAATATGGTATGTCGTTGGCATTTCGTCCTCAAGACTTGGGCACATCTTGTTGTATAAAAGCCTTACCCCTCTATTGTACTCCTGGGAGGGGGAGGTCGACCATCGTGAAGCCATTACTCGTGGGAACAAAATGTTAAAAAATAATAACAAAGCTGAAACAAAGAAAAATCAAACATAAACTGCAACACAACGGAAAAAGAGGGTTCAAATAGCGAAAGAAAAGTATAGAGCAAAACGTTCTAAAGAGAGTGGAAGTGAAACTCATAGTCGACTACGGAAACGAAAAGAGAATTCAACATGAAAAACGCCTCAACAATATGAAGTCAGGTTGAGACAATAATTTTTTCAAGTCGAACGGTTTTATGGTAAAGAAACGTAGTAATGATGCAGATAATATACCAAAAGCTAGAAAATAAACTGAGTAATTCCCGCTACTCAAATTTTAGTCTTTTTTGTATGGCCACCAAAGTTTTGATATCGCTCTCGCTCTCATCAGACTGTATGAAATTATCTCTGACATCAGATTGAAGAATAGTTCTCCCATCTGCTTTGGAAATTGTATGAACTTCCATACTCTGCTTCAAGGTTTCGTTATCTCTGTTGCTTTCATCGGATTGTATGGGACTATCCCTGATGTCAGATTGAAGAATAGTTCCCTCACGATCTTTGGAAATTGTATAAACTTCCATACTTCGCTTCGAAATACCCTTGCCAATATCACGAATACTAGTTAGACCTTCTTCATCGCTTGGGGCGTCGTCCTGATCACTATCTTGTGGAGGAACATGAACTATACCTGAGCACTCTGAATCCTGAACAGTCTCATACTCATCATCATCCAAGTCGAGTTCATTCAGATAATTGGGAAGCTGTTCAGCATCCAAGGGATTGGATGAGTCAAAAAATTATTTTGATATGAAAGTGAAAATATATATTGATTTAAAAAAAATCGATTTCAAGAATAATCTAAAAAAAAAAGAAATCTTTATTCCCATCGTATGATATATCATACAATCTATAGCATATTTTCAGTATCGAAACCTCTTTAGATGAAAAATAACTTGTTATAGTGAAACATCTCCTGTGCCGAGGGATAACAAACAACAAACGCTTATTTGATGTTATCTGAACTCACCTTCCGCTCACTTTGTATAGAAAAAAATATATTACTGTAAATGAAACTTGCTGTGGATACAGAGTATTTTCACAAACCACATTCAACAGTTTCTACCTATCACTATTTCCATAATAAATGAATCTATTGATTTGCAACAGAGCCGGATCAACTTTGTTAACAAGAAACCTAACCTCAAATGAACTGGAAGTTTGTATGATAAAACATACGGTGGGAGCTAATGGGTTTATATAGTCGAAGTGGTTGAGTATGAATAGGCAGGTCCCTTTATCAGCCTTGGTGATTACTAAATTGTTGTTCTTGATTTTATTTAATCTCAGTTGCCACGTCTCATCTTTCAAATTATTGGAATATTGGTAGCTATAGTTTCTGTTTGGGGAATTCTCAATCTCACATCTAATAAGGTCTTTGTTTGGAGATCTATTGATTTCCAAGACTTTCTCACTATCGATAGCCAACGAATAAAATTCAATTTTGTTGTTGGGAGGTTTGAAATTGGATTTAAGTCCATGGTTCAAAAGGTCCATTTCATTCTTGGAAAAGAAAATGAAATATGTATTCAAGACTCTAGGGTAAAATTCATGATTTCGTAATCAATTCTTTTTCGAAAGACCCCTCAACTACTTCTTTGAATGAACAGATTGAATTTGACTGCATTATTTTCCTCAATTCTTTGAACTTTCAGTCTAAGTTCACACCCACAGTTTGCTATTTCTCCGTCAGCCCTATGTCATTCACTCACTGGGGGTTCATCAACAATTATACACAAGATGACTTAACGGTACCTTAGAACTCTTACTTTCCTCCACTGTTCTGTTCTGTCAATTCTTATTTGGATGAAATGTCGTGCTTATTCAACAATCAAACTATGGTCTGTAAACTATTACCATGCCTCTTCTATAGAGAGTGGCATTGTTTTATCCCATTCACTGGTCAATATGAGTCAAGGCTTCAATGATTTGCTGACAATAATATAATAATTCTTATGTTTTGTTTTTTCTATTCAATATTTGAAGTCACATCAATCTACAAGATTATCAGCGAATATGTGGTTTTTACAGTCTATATGTCATTGATAATATTTATGTCGGCGAGGAATGCACATAATTGTTTTGATTTGCTGCTGTCACTGAAATTATCAATCATTGTTCGTCCTAATTGATGGGTTAGTCTCTCTCTCTTAAATTTTATGCACTCGTTCACGATATGTTTCACGGTTATATTCGTTCCGCATACGTCACAAGTTGGAACTTCACTATTTTCTAAGACGCATTCTTGTGTGAGTCGTGTATGCCCCAGTCGTAGTCTTGTGAGTATGATCTCCCGTCTTCGATTTTTAGACCTCCATTCACTTGATAGCACTGACGGTTTGATTTCTTGTGATTTCGAGTTCGAATAATTCCACTGTTGTTGCCATGTGCTGTTCACTATCTGTCGGAGTAACATCTTAGCGTCATTACATACTATAAATTGTGTTCCTTGTGGTTGTCAGCGGCTGCTCGTGCCAAGTTATCAACTGCCTCATTGCCGACTATTCCTACATGTGATGGTATCCATATGACGCGGATTGATGCATTTCTTAATTGTGATATGTATAGATCCTTTTTTATGAGTTGTAAAATTGGGTGGTTGGGATATTGTTGATTCAATCCGAGGATTGCACTCAGCGAGTCCGAAAGAACTAGGCATCTCTCTATTTTCGCTTCATTAGCATATTTTGAAGCCATTAGTATAGTATATTGTGCACATCTTTGGTATTTTGAGGGCTTCTTGGTGGTTGTTAGTTATTGAGGCTGCTGCTACTCCTCCTGGTGTTTTGGATGCATTTGTATAGATATAGTGGTAATTTTCATATTTCTCCAGTAATGCTCGGAAGTTCTGGATGATGGACTTGAAGTTCGTTATCTCCTTGTCTAAATGAGTAAAACTCATGTTAGTATTAGGGATATTGATATTCCAAGGAGGAAGGGTATGTAAATTGGGTTCATAACGACGAGGGATGGAAGTATTTAGGGATATAAGATATCTATTTATTCTCTCGTAGAATGTGACGGTTCTCTTCTTCTCTCTGTATATGTCTCTGAAACGATTGGAAAATACATGATGGTATACAGGGTTGCTGGTATTGGATCGTATATCAGCTGCATAAACAAAGGATAGATACTGTCTTCTGAGTGTCAGTGAGGGTTCTCCTGATTCACATAACAGACTTTTTATTGGGGTGGTTGGATATGCTCCCAGTTAAGATGTCTAGAAACCCTGGTGTATGCACTCATATCTGAAAATGTGTGGGATCAAACGTGCGACAATATGGCCTGCTTGATTTCTTAGATGGCGATCTGATTCGAATGATTGTTGAGTAGATGTCAACACCAAAGAGCAACTCTCCTAAGAAATTTATTCGGACAATGTTCGGTCCGCTCCGAAAACGTCAGAAATGTGGAAGGAGTAGATTTCCGCAATTCAGTATTTTTGTCATTGTCTTCAATCATTCGGGCAGACAGCGACAAACAGTTCAGTTTTCTTTACTTTATTACTACATCCATTGTCTAAGCTTCGGCTTTTCGCTCCTCGGTGTCGCCGCCGTTACAACGAATCAAGATTTTATTTTAGGTTATATGTAATATTCATCTTTGATTACGACGAAAATGGCATAAAAAAACACTGTCGGCACAGTATAATTGCTAGAGCATTCTACTGTGCTGTCGGACTAGAATTTGATTCTTGTTTGCTTTTGGCGTTTGGCTTGTTCAATTGTGGCGTTAGAAAATCGAGAATTCCGTTTTCATTTCGAATTATACATTCATTCAAAATGAAGTGCATGGTTCCATCTTGTGAAACTGAAATGACATTTTATGTAAGTAAAATATAGTATATAATACCATTGTCTCTTTAGACAATGATAAAACAATACAATTTAAATGATATTTGATTTCTGAAACACTTTTATTTTTTCAGGCTCACTCTTCCGAGGCACGATGAGATTGAGTGACAAAAATTGTGTCTGCAGATTTAGGCAGGATGATATATATTGTGGTAAAGAATAAAATCAGATTGAGACCTGAAGCTTATAGTTGGCTAGCACACCTAGTTATTTGTATTGATTACATTTTTTTAAACCCATGTATTCATTTCAGGAGTTCGGAGATTTTGTTATCCACATCAGCAAACAGCAGGAATAAAAACATTGGGTCAATTGAAAATCAGAATGAGAGGAATATCAGTTTGGTTCAATTTCACTCAGATGAAGGAAACCTGCTTTCAGAAAAATCTTACCAAAACAAGGAAAATATTGTCACTAGGTACTTTTGTAATTGAATTGTTATGTTGGAATTTCATTACAAAAAACAGTTTATCTCTTAACCTTTCGAATATAAACTTGTTTTTCAAAAATATTCCCATTTAATGTTACACTCTGAAATTCAAAATATCTTGCACTTCATTTGATGTTCTTTATTTTGTGACTATAGATATCAAATAGTTATTTATGCAACAAGTGCAAACAGTGAGTGTTTATTGCACTCGAGGTGAAGTTGTCCGATGAGACCGTCAGGCCGAGTTGGACAACACGTCGAGTGCAATAAACGCTTTTTGCATGAGTTGCATACAATATTTTCTCTACGTTCATGCAAAAATCAAAAAATGTTTTATTTAGGTGGCACTTAGTGTGGGAAAATAAAAAGCGTAATTAAATAGCAAAATATTTAATAATTAATTAGCACTATCGATTTGCATTGAGAAAGTTAGGAACGAATACCTATGTTAGGAACAATTCAACGCAGTTTTGATAAATTGTATTTTCTAGAAATTCCATAATCCAATATGCAATAAATATGATTGAAAATAATATGAAATATGCAATTGTTCAAAATGTAATACAATATCACAGAAAATGGACTAAAAATGGCGTCGATTTGAACGATTATGTTTGTCATGATCACAAAACGCTGTAGTAGAATGACAGATGAGTGCAATAAACATTTTATCAGAGGAACAAATAAATTAATGTATCATTGTATACTAGATGGATTGTGTTTCAAGTAGTTTCATTCCAATGTTGAAAAAGTCCCTTTTGATGCAACCTGTGAATTTTTATTAGCATGTTCACAATACCAGGAGAAAACATGGCAATATTTCAATCCTTTGTGTGACATTTTTTATATCTATGAAATCCTGAGCTTATCTTCAGTCTGAATGTCAATAGTTGGTGACCATTCCATTCCCCACTCATATAGATTGCAGCATTTGTAAACTATTAATACAGGAATTTCAATACTTTTGAGGAATGATTTTCATTATCCATTCCTAAACTGTCTATTTCAACATTTTTTCTCAAGAAAAGAAGGCACATTAGGAAAGAAATGACAGCCTATAAAAATTTGGAAAGTTGAATCTTATTGAGTGGACTTTTTTTACATTGAATACATTAAGAGTTGATATATCATTGAATGCATCTGCAATTGTAAGTAATGGAAAGTTCATTCCAGTAGGAGATTTAAGCCGGTTCTGGGTCTCCCCCCACCACTATGACGTCACGTGTGACCTTGAATAGTTGCAGGTGTGCAGTGTGTGTGTGTTTGACCTTGAGATTTGACTTTGAGATTTGTCATTGAGTTTTGATATTGGGTTCGGTCGACTTTGAGATTCGACTTCAGTTTTGACCTTGAATATGACCTTGAGATTCATAACATTAAGTTTTGACTTTGAGATTTGACCTAGAGTTTTGATGTTGGATTTGTTTCGGCAACCTCAAGATTTGATCTCGATGTTTGTTTGACCTTGACTAATGTTGTGGTGTAGGCATACATATTCTGTGTAGTCATGACCTTCATGAATCCTTGCACTCTCCAAGCGAGGAGGGCATTCATCCTGTGAGAGAGCTAAGAGTGAACTGCGAGTATTGATGAGTGTGTTGATGCTCAAGTGCGTAATGACCTTCACAGTCCCATCTACTGGAAATGGAGTGGGGATGTCTCTTATAAAAATGTGTGGAGTCGTTGATGAGAAATCAGATGTTAGATAATATCATCAGAGTGAATACAGAGTACGAGAAGTTTCTCAATTCAGTGAGTGTATTTTTTATAAGGTGAAATAATCTATATTTTTCATACAGTCTTACTATGTCTTTTCTTCCAAAAGTTGTAGATTTGAAGAGAATCAATTCTTCAATAATTGAAAAGAGGGTGGGAGCTTTTGAACAAAGACCAATATCATCATTACCCATCGGTAAAGCTTTCAACATACTTGGTATGACGATTTGTATAACCCGATATGGGAGATCTATTCTAATGACATTACGTGATGATAATGATACTTTATTCAAATCATGGTTGTCAAAAAGTATTTCGGATGAATTCAATCGGACGATGTCAGTTGCATAAATGTTCAGATTTCAAATATACAATAACATATTTGGGTCAGAGTCCACAAGTAGCAGGGAGTTTGAGAACTCGTCCTCTAGTAGAATTCAACTACATTAAATGATAATATTGTTTATATGTTAATAGTTAGGATATAGTGATTTTATGTTGAATATAGATATTTCTCCATTAAAAAATAACATTCAGTGTAGAAGTACTATATTTGGAGCATCACATTTTCTGATGTAAGTAAAATTATTTGAATATCAATGGAATATATTAACAATTCTTTTTTTCGTTTCAGTTTTCAATATGTGGATGCATTACTCGAGTCAATGTTGGACGGAAGCCGTGGACATCAATACAGCCATCGAGAGATTGAACTCCTACTTGAATGCTTTGAGTCAAGATGTCCTCCATGCTACAGTCTATGATTTGAATGTTTGCTTCGATGAAGATGAAATCCAAAGATGTCACATTTATCCGAGAAAGTACGTCAAGGGTACAATACTTTGTGAGGAATTCAACCAAGGAGCCTTAAACTTTCAAAAATTCTGTGAAGAAATGATCAAATTGAATCTGTAAGGATTTCTCCACACCCTTTTACCATTCTTACCTTATTACATCATTGAGAGATATCTACTATATGATGAATATGATGATGAATATGATCATGTAGATATTTGATATGAAATAAAACATATATTTACAAAATCTTGTTTATTTATTTTTCATTACACATAAACATTATTGATATACTTAAAATATTCAGATATAGTACAAAATAAAATATTGAACATTTCAAAGTGAATTACGAACAGAGCCATCCAATGCATTGTAAGTCAAGAAGGTATCGTGTATATGAGTGCATAGACTTTGGTGTTGGCTGGAAATTTATTTTTCTTGTTTCGAACTCCAGCTTGATATCCACTGTAGATGATTTTGTAGCATTCGGTTGATGTAAACAATCAATGATGAATAGGGATTCTGTTGAAATGCTTCAAGGTCCATAAGAGGCTCACTCATATCTTTGTCATAATAACTACGTTGAAAGTCCCTATGCATAGTAAGCTGAAGAGAATAGTTTTATCAAAGTCTAGGTTCCAACGCTCATATGGGTAGACTTCAGAGTTCAAATACACTCGGATGTTATTAATGTCAGCATTTATGAATTTTGTCACATCCAGTGCTCTGTTTTCGGATGCAGTGGTACTTTGAAACCAATAATTATGAAGCGAGGTGTTTCCAAAGTGTTGGTTTTTTATTGCCCATATGTTCGAAGATGTCTACGCAATGAGGGTAATTCATAAAGATCCCACATACGATAAGCCAACTTGATTTTTGAATTCAGACCACTCTTATTTATTCTACTGAATAATTTGAGCTTCTGCTTGTCATCAGGGCACAACATGTTTTATTTTCCATTCAATCTTTGTAATTTCCAAAGAGGCATCAACGTCTCCAATATATGAATTCTTGAATGAACGAGCTATAATCAAAATCAGTTCTTGTTTTGCATTCAGAATACTCTTCTTATAATCCCGGCAAAACCCATCAAATATTTGAGAGGAAGTTTTCCACTGAATAAATGACTGGTGCATCAATGATGTGTTGTTTGTGTCGGAAAGTCCCCATCCAGTTGTAAAAAGCATGTGAGAGTGTGATTGAAAAAATGAAACCATATTCTTCATTGTGGATGTTATGCCTGGTTTTCGAACAACGGCAACTTGCTCACCACCCATTTCATAGCGGATCTCATCGAAGAGGAATGCCAAAGCATTGTTGGAAAGATAGCATACTTTGTTCACTTCTTTGAATGAATTTTCCTCAATGTAAATGAAACTGTCGGCAATGTCCAGTATTACATCTTGATTGTTGATTGCAATTCGATTTCATCTGAATTCTTGAACAATGGTGATCCATACGGCTTATAGGTATGCTCGTGCAGACTTATGAGAGAATGATCGACCACTGGTTCATTGAAAATATTCAACTTGTCGCTGTTTGCTTCGAGTACCATTTTATTGTCGAATTCGGAGTCCAATTGAGTTTAGAAAATTAAGATCTCGCTGACAATGTATGTTCTTTGTCGTTCAGCAAACACTTGTGGAATGACCTTCTTCCTGGCAAAGCTTTTCTTTTGATGATATTTGATGAATGACGATCTTTGTTTGCGGAAAATATTTCGTATTCACTGTTTTGTCGTTTGTTGTAGCAAAAACCCATTACATTCGTTATTGTAATTTCTTCAATTCCAATATGACAACTATTTCTTCCACACTACCGAAATCAATGAGATTATTTCGATGATCCAATATGCGCAGAGTAATGTTGTCGATGAACTGACGTCCTTCCGGGCTGATGGGCATATAAATAATGTTGTTTGGCTCTTTTGTTATATTATAACCTGGCTCAACATCAACGTCAAATGAAAAAAGAATATGATTCTCTTCTTCATTTATGTATGATCCTGAAATGATATTGCAATCCAATCGAATGAGTCTCACGGGTACAATATTCACAGGAGATGTAGATTCATGCATGCGATTTGCACTGAATTCTTTCTTCTCGAATCCCAACAGGGATGCTATTGAGTTTTCATGTTTCAGGTTCACCACATACTTTGATTGCATCATACATTTGAATGTATTATTGTTTTGCTCGGAGGCTGAACAATTCATCCAATGTGGTGTCATCATGTTTCGCGCCATGAAATACATGGAATTCAAGTTCTCGTTGGATAACAGCATTTATTTCTTCTATCTCATATGCGCCACTTGGTATTTTATAACACGTTTAGAACTGACTGTGGCGGCTTTATTTGCGGGAATGAAGAAAGTGATCAAGTTGTTTGTTTCCGTGACATTGTGGATTGTGTTGCATCCATAGAATCCCAAAAGCCCCAATCCATAACGGCTATTCTTATCCAGCTCAATGGGTGGGTAGAAGTCTGCACTCAAGACACTGGTTCCAACAGCTTGTAGCTCGAACTTTCGTGACATGACTGAATGCATTCATATGATAACAAATCATTTTATTGTTGTTCACAACACATGCGAAATAATTTTCTTCGTTTCCTCGGTGGCATTGTGTGTCCCAATTCAACTTGATTGTTATTGGCGCCAATATTACAATCATCGATGGTGCAATAACAACAAAATAGTTTCCGAGGTATGGGTCCGTCATTCACATCACTGGAATTGGATGTTCCAACACTTGCATTGTCCATATGATGTTCATAGCAATATTTATATTTTAAAATATCAATATCCTCTTGAAGGTGTTTGGGAAGTATTTCCAAACCAATTTTTTTTGGGTTTTGGGCCCCATCAATATCCTCTTGAAGGTGTTTGGGAAGTATTT
>JAFIRS010005680.1:0-51587 GCA_018342105.1 Gonioctena quinquepunctata | reverse complement strand
CCAATTGTAAACATCTAAATTTGTATATTAGATTATCTAGGAATTTTCCCGGTCCAATTGTTATTATATATAGGTATATCAGAACAAGGAATATTTTTTTAGGAGATCCACTCATACTCAAATACTTATGAATTCTACCATGATTCATAAAAGTTTAATATGATCCCACTCAAACTCCAAAAACAGAATAGTATGGATTATACATTTCATTTTATAACTAATCTAATGCATATAGAAAAACGTTTAATGCTAGGTGATCCAACTCATACTTGAATTCTGTATTCTACCATAATTCAAAACGTCCAATGTAGGTATTATTTAATAATAATTCTGATGCAATCTCCAATGATGATGTTGAAACGTACTTTCATTTTTTAATTCAATCAATATATAATGTATACAATACAGGAAAATCAGACCAAATCTCAAAAATTATGTTTATATTTTATTTCCGATGCCCAAATTATAGTTTACTGTTAAATGGATGTAATTCTATTCAGAATATATCTCATCCTTACGTTTGTCTACATATAATTGTCTAACTATCGTTGAGGCTTGATAGCGCAGAGGTTGATGCGTTAGCTTTCTAATCCAAAGGCTGACGGTTCAAATCGCCAGCACGAGTTCTACTTTTTTTCAATTTATTACGTATGGAGGGTGGAGTACTCAATGACTGATGAATTTTAAACATAAGATAAGGCCAATTACCGAAATATCTCCAAAAATTATATCCTAAAAACAATAATTTAATCTAGATATTTTTTATAATTTAATCGATACTAGATATAAAAAACAGACGACCAGTTACCTAAAATAACTACCATTATATCCCTAAAAACAAAATAATGTGATATAAATATTTTTTCTTAAAAATGACCGGTATAATGATTAAAAATACTATATATTCACCCCATTATCCCCTATGGCTCATATCCTTATTACCAATCTTACTAACAAAGCTTATTGCCCATTAGGCTATTAAAAATATTTCGAATGCTTCATATTAGGGACCCTCAAATTTATTCATTTCGAGTGCTTATTGTCTATTCAGAGTGTGGAGCTGTCACAAATACTTTCATATTCATGTTTTGAATTTACTATACCCCAAAAAACAGAATGTGATATAGATATTTTTTTCTTAAAAATGATAAAATTAGCTCCAAATATATTTATTTTCAATGACTGGTAATATGATTAAAAATACTATATATTCACCCCCTTATCCCCCATACATATATTTTCGAATGTTGTCCCATAAGGGATAGACTGTCAAATATATTTATTTCGAATGCTTATTGTTCCATTGGGAAAATGTACTATCAAAAATATTTTTATATTTATGTTTCAATCACTTGATGAGTGAATATTTACTGAAAAAAGCACATAATACATCTTTGACTTAAAACAGACATGTTACTTAGAATGTAGAATAGGCAATTCAACTGCTATACACCCATACTTTTCATTTTCACAATCTCCAGTAAAAGTTGTCTTGTTAGAGTACTCGCACGCTGCTGTATCTCCAATAATAACGGAGTTAGCTTCCTAAGCCCTTTTAGCATCGGAAAATGTATAATTATACGACGACGACGACCCTCGACTTAGAACGAACGTTGTATAACTACTAACGAGCCATAATCCATCAATGGCTCACTCATACTTCTACCGTAGTACCAGGCTTGAAACTTTTCATAATCATAATAAGCGGCTGCACATAGTTTCTTCGAAAAGTCTAAGTTCCTTCGTTCATACGGGTATACCTCACTATTGAGTCTCAAGCGAATATCTCGAATGTTGGCGTGGGTGAATTTGGTAGCGTCTTCTTTCTTATTATCGGTGTTATCGGTATTCTGAAACGCTATAATAACGAAACGGGGTCTCTCTAGATTGGTACTAGTTTTGATGGCCCATACATCTGTAGAAGTTTGGCGAAGAGATGCTAGTTCATAGAGATCTGACATTCTATAGGCAATTTGACATTAGCTTTATCTTCACTTTTATTCAAGCGGGACATGAGTTTAAGTTTCTAGCGATCATTGGGTATTATATGTCTAATTTTCCATTCTATTTTGGACATTTCTACATCGGCATCAACTTCACCGATATAACAATTCTTGAACAATCGTGCGATTATCAAAATCAATTCTTGTTTGACAAAAAGAATACCATGAGTGTAGTCTTCGGCGAAGCCCATTAGGTATTTGAGTGGTAGTCTCCCACATAATGTATGACTAACACTATCCAATATGTCCTGATTTCCGAAAGACCCCAGCCAGATGCTGAAAGGGAGTGCTTTTGAGTTTGTCCATACGATACCATATTTTTCAGAGTTGTAGTGACACCAGGCTTGCGAACAACAGCAACTTGTTCACCATCCATCTCATATCTAATTTCTTTGAAAAGGAATGCCAAGGCATTATTGGATAGGTTACAGACTTTCCCATTCTCTTTAGGAGTAAATTTATATATATATATATATATATATATAGCTCTCGGTGATATCTAGTATAAGGTCTTGAAAATGCAGAGGAATACGGACTTCATCAGAGTTTCTGTAGTTGGGAGAACCATATGGTTTATAGGTGTGCTCATGTAGGCTAACAATCGAATTGTCAAACACAGGCTCATCAAACACCTCCAATAAATCGCTCGTAGCTTCCATTATTCTATTTTCGATTACTTCGGAGTCGTAGACCTATCGACTGGAGGAATTCGCGGTCTTCTCGAGACAACTTATGTGTTACCTCTCCAGAACTCGATCGGGTTATGAACATTTCATCATATCTGTTTGTCTTTTTATCAGTATCTCTGTGGGGGTAGCGTGAACGGGACAACTGTGAATGATATCTGTATTCCATTATGACAGCTCTTTCAGTTCTAAGATAACAATTATTTTTTCACCCTGGAAATCGACCGGCTCCCCGTTATCATCCAATATTCGTAGAGTGATGTTATCGATCAACTGACGACCACCGGGACCGATCGGCATATAAATAATATTATGGGGTTCCTTCGTCAATTTATATCCAGGTTCAACGTCTATGTCAAACTGAAAGAAGGTATGTACTCCTTCTCCATTCAGGAACGCGCCAGAAATGATATTACAATCAATTCGTATCATTCGTACCTTATTGATGTTAACAGGAAGCGTAGATTCATGCATTCTTTCCCTTCTCAAGGTGTACTTTTCCAAACCCCAGTAACGCTGCTAAGGAATCTTTTCGTGTGAAATTAATATCATATTTTGAATATATTTCACACTTCAGGGTATTGTGGTTTACCTTCAGTTGAAATATTTTATTCATTTCGTCAGCCTCTTTGTTGACGGCTCCAAATAGCATCTGTTGTAGAACAGTATTTATTTCTTTCACCTCATAAACACCAGGAGGGATACGCTCTGATATCCAAGAAGAAGCTTTGGTTTTTCTATGGGTGATGACATTATTACCATCTGTTATATTTAGGATTGAGTTGTACGAGTGGAACCCCAGCAATCCCAACCAAAATCGTTTCCTTACATCAAGTGAACGTTCTAGACATGACTGATAACATTCACTATATGTAACGTAACTTATTGGCTAGAGCATGAGTCAGAACAAATCCTATGCCTCTTTGAGGGTGGTGATGAATATGAGATGATCCCACATTGACATTCTCCATCTGACAATAGCAGCAGAATATTCTCCTTTGTGGAGGTCCATCATTCACATCAAAAGGTTCTGGTTTTCCGGGTTCATCATCATGTCCTCGACAGAACCTGTATTTCATCATCCCAAATTTTGCAAATTTTCTGGAAGGTTATCCCATACCAATGCTAAATGCTATCCCGTATGGCACACAAGCTATCATCACTTCTTCCTGCATATCAGCGAATTGTCTGCTACTCATTTTCGTCAAACTCCTTAGCCGCGGGAAAGCGATGAGGGAGTGCCCCATTCGTTTAATATCTTCACGTGTCATTGCTGGTGTAGTCTCCATAGTTATTTTTGTTGAGAGTTAAGGAAGTTCAGACACAAATGCCCACACCACACTGTATTGAAATCTTGTTGTCGTTCATGGTTATATAGAATCTGTGGGTTTTTCTTTCCTCTGCGCATATAGCCTATCAACTCCAAGGGAGGGGGTAAATTACCAAAACTATCATAATAATCAACCATGGCTCCCTTCTTGATATATGCTACCCAATGCGTCCCTGCCCCGTTGATACTATCAAGGTTCACTATAGCAGACTCGTCTTTGAATGGTCCTGATTCTGGCAAAGCATGAATACTCCTCGAAAATTCTTCAATTTCAAGGCTTTGGCATATTTCAGAATATCAATGTCAGATAAGGGACTTTGAGGCAGGGAATTCATTAGTTTTTTATATTGTATGGTTTCAAAAATAGTCCTAATCCCGAGCGGTATGGTTTGATATACAAACCACCACCGCTTTTTCCCAGGGGAAGGGACTCCATTTTTCTGTTATGTCTGGTGTTTTCAGCGAGCTCTTTTTTTTAGCTTTTGCCTCATTAATCGTTCTTATGATTTGGGAAGTTCCGCCTGCTATAGCTCCCAGGGCGGATAATCCGGCGAATATAGGTATCAACGGCAACACACCACCTGTCTCAGGAATTGGTATTACCCTAAGCGTTTTGATATTCTTCTTTCAACCCAGTTGTTTTATAGCCTGTCGAGTAGCGATGCGAGCAATTCCAACAGCTTTTTCTATTTGTTTCTCTAGTTTTTTGCCTCCTGCTTTTTTCATTCTGTCACGAGCTTTTTTAAAAATTCCAGATTCGAAAGAATTTTTATTTTCCTCCTCTCGAAGCTCGAACACTTGACATGTGTCCCATACCAAATTTCTGTTTAGTCTTCATTATATTCGTTACCGCCCAAGCAGCCACCTTATCACCAATGCTAGCGTCCTTCGACTTGACACGATTCCATACACTATGTTCCAGTTCTTTATGTGCCCTATGTCTCGCGTCGATATCTTCAGGATTCAGATTGTATGCTATGTCGTGTTTCTTACAGAACTTATCCAGAGGGTTGATACCAGGATCCTTGCTTGCTAGTCTTTCCCTTCAGCCTTGTACCGGGGCGACACTATTGGTAACCCGGCAGATGTAACACAACAAGTAGCTTATTAATCAATGTGTTCATTATTCCAGATCCAGTAGTCTTTCTGATTCGAGAGCGAGAGCACTCAATACGTCTTTTCTGTACGGCGAGTGGCATTGAAATGAATTATAAAAATAGTTACTCGCTATTGAAATACTCCGATATGAGACTTGTACAGTTGAACAAAAAGCTCACAGTTGATAATCTAGACGAGAAAATAGGAAGAGAAGAAACTTCTTCTATCAAAGGAATCATTGTTGGACCTTCAAACTCAGGGAAAACGAATTTGATGATTTCCTTATTGACGCACCCTAATGGCCTAAGATTTGCTAACGTATATATATATTCCAAATCTCTGTACCAGCCAAAATATGAATACTTATGTCGAGTGTTATCAGCGGTTGGAGGGTTGGGCTTCCACCCTTTCGTAGACCGTTGTGAAATAATGAACCCTTCGGAAGCTCAAGAAAACTCTGTATTCATTTTCGACGATGTCATTTCTTCAGATGTGTGGGGAGTGTTGGAATGAAAAATACGGGTTCATGGTAACCGATAAAGACAATGAGTCAGGAACTGGACGATATCGTAAGGGATTTGACACAATTATATATCCCTGAAGATTGAAGTAGTTCTTCAGTTCGTGTGTGTAGCGGGTAGAGAGAGTATCTTTTGAATCATGCCCTTCGATGAAGACACCAATGATGAAGCGCAATTGAAACGCAAACTCGTCGAAGCAACCGAGTCGGTGAGGAAAAAATTCAAATCTATCAAGTCCAGGCATGTCGAAGATAAATTGGAACTCGAGAAATTTCATGAGCCTGTAATGAAACCCTTACAAGCTCTTTCCACCTTGACGAAACAGAATGTTTCTCCTACGAATACCCCCGGCTCCGAAGATAATTGTGGAAATACTGAAAATAACAAAATAAATTATGTAGGTGCATTTCCATTCGGACACTTGGATTCTATCCTGAATACATCATCTCCATCAGTGGCTTCTACAAGTTGGAAGGAGAGTGGTGGTCATGATTACAGTTATATTATACGATCATACATGGGGGGTTTGAAATATGCGGGAAAGGAGTTTGACCCTCAATACGGCCTACGTATTGACCCAACGACTGAAAAGACTTACATAGGAAATGTAGAGATACGGTTCACTGATAAGAAAATTTCACTGTGGAATGATAATGCAAGGATAGCAACATTCAACGGGGGTCCTGAGCTCTATGAACTAATATTCTTACGGCTTCCCCAGGCAGCCCTCAACTCGAGAATAAAAACCAAAGATCTACAGTCATACAAAAATATTCTGATTGATAGTGAAGCTGCGTATAAAGGCTACAATCCAAGAAAAGGACTTAAAAACAGTACGCGGGAACTTGTTGAAATAATAGCTCCATTACACAATAAAGAGGAGGGTAATACCAGCAATGTAATATCTACACCCAAACTCAATAAAAAACTAAAAGATCGAAGAGAGGAACTGGTTATATGCAGGGACTGCCGACAAAGAAAACAGTTGGGAATATTGGAGTCGACTATGTATAATGGAATGAACCAAAGGAACTTATCGATAGGCTAAGTATTCTTTGGAGTTTCGCGTCTGCCGGTCATACCAATTACAGGAATGAAATAGTATCCATAATAGAAGAGCTACGAGAGGAGGGGATTATCTATTGATCATAATCGTCAAAGAACAGGTTATTTAACTTTGTATAGTTTCAAAAATTATCAGTTTCAAAAGTAGCGTCCATGAAGAAAGATGAGTAAAACTATAGATGAATTTGGCAAAAGAGAAACGGGGCGGGAATTACGTGCGAGGACCTGCAGGTATCGGATTCATCTCTTCAGATGGTCAGTATGATATGCAGGGTAGAAGATTGAAAAATACTGGCGAACCAGTAGGAGATGGAGATTATGTAACACGATCATATCTGGATAAAACAATAGACGAAACTAAAAAACTAATTCTTGCTGCTGTACAGGCTGCTGTACAAGAAGGCATCGATAATATTTCTCGGGATTTTCGGAGGACATTTGACGATGAAATTTCGGAAGTCAGATACACATTGAGTAGGAAATATGATATTTTAGCAGAGAGAATGACCGTTTCGGAACAGAAGGTTCCAGACCCTCGTTTGAAAGATAGACCTGTGTTAGCTGTACCTCCTTCTTGGGAACCAACACATGAGATAGAGATATAGCGTCCGATATGCCAAATACCATTAACCACAAACGACAAATTGTAAATGAAATTCATGCTCCCGCACGTAGAAACTTTCGCAGAAGAAGGACGGTGATGAAAGGCTTTGCAGACTTATGGCAAATCGATTTGGCAGATTTTTAATCATACGCCAAGAATAATAGGAGTTATCGGTACATTCTAGTAGTTATAGATGCCTATTCCAAATTCACGTGGTGCAGACCACTGAAGAATAAGACTGACCCCGTCGTTACTGGTGCTATGCAAACTGTGCTCCGTGAGGCAGGATATTCCCCAAAAAATATCCTCAGTGATCAAGGGACCGAATTCTACAATCAACAATAAATCAATACTCTACATCTTCTACAAAGGAGGCTGCCATCGCTGAACGTGTTATAAGAACTCTCAAAACGAAACTCTTAAGGAATTCTCTACCAGAGGCCGCTACAAATGGATAGACATTCTACAGGACATAACGGGATAGTATAATAATTCTATTCACCGTACGATAGGAATGAAACCCTCGGATGTAATATCGAAAAACGAAATTGAAAGTGTATAAATATCCTAATATAGCCTCGAAAAGAGTAAGATATCATGTGGGCGACATATTTCGTTTGAAAAGGGATATCTTGCAAACTGGTCTACCGAATTATTCAAAATTACTAAAGTTAATAAAACCAATCCTGTTTCTTACCTTCTGGAAGATATATTTGAGCAGGCCATCAAAGGAGGCTTTTATCAAGAAGAGATTTCGAAGACTCTCGATATCTGGTTGAAAAAATTCTTGCACGTCGAAAGAAAAAGAAGACAGAACAAGTGCTTGTTAACTGGCTAGGATTTTCAAAAGCACAACTCATGGATAGATAAAACCGATGTAGTATAGGTTATAATAAAATATAATGTTAGCTATTTACGTTTATTATCAATAAGAATACAAGTATATGATTTTTCATTCAACTATACAATCAAAACATCAGACGACTGATATCTTTGAGGATTTTATTATAATTGAAACTTAAGAATTCCAACATGCAATATGACTTTACAGTATTGTCTAAACTACATAAATTCCTGATTAAAACATCAAACTTACAATCATTATATGGTTGAGAAGTAATACACAATAACATATTGTTGTAATAGTTAGCAAACTCGCTGCTTTTCAGTAATTCTAATCTGGAGGTGATCAGTGGTATAAATTTTGACAGCTCCACCAGCCAGTCATCCTCAAGGTATATTTCTACACCATAACTCTCCAACTTCAGAATCCTACGTTTCATTACGCTTGGGAAAATTTGATAAATCGTAACCTACTTCATTAACGAGTCTTGTCTCAGTCCTTATCTCATTATCATAGAAATGCTCGATTCTCTCGAGGTACTGCCTGTATGGCGATTGTGAATTTTCTTCGGATTCATACCCGCTATCTGCTGATGATTCTTCCATAGTGAGAGTTGGCTGGCCACTGAAACAACGACTGAAATTCGGCGACTATTTCGTCTAGAAATCATCTGCCCCACCATTGGTTTACTGAGAATGTCAGGATAGATTCGAACAGGTTCAGTCAGGTTCCAGCAAGTTCAGGCAGACTATAGCGAAACATTACTCGGCTGCCTGGAACGGAATCGTAGTTGGAAATAAATTTTCTTTTGTAGAGTTCAATAACATCATATTCTCAAACGGGTGAAGTTTTTGATCACCAGCTGTTTCAGTTTGTACAGCTCTATCAATTGTTTGAGGGCTTTCAGATTTTTGTGGTGTTTCGTCAACTTTCTACGGTACTCAGAAATCATCTTGCAACTGATGTATACCTATCACAAGTCGTCATTTATATCTGTACAGTCCGAATTTTCAACGGCTACTCCTAGAAATTATCTGTCCTACTATTGTTTTGTAGCACATGTCTGGACAATCTTGGTCGAGTCTGAACGGGTTTCATAGGGTTTAAAAAAATTCAGAGTGTTACTAGAGGTATCATGGTGTTAACTTTTGGCTTTCGAAACCGTAGGAACCGAATCGTGGTTTGACAAGAATTTTCTCTTAGTAGAATTGGGTTGATATTATTTAATCTCCTTTTTGGTTACCACTTCATGAGTCGCTGTTCTTCTGATGTTCTAAAGTATGGGTATTGATGGTTCCTCCGTATTCAGAATCATGCTCTTCATGGAATCGAAATTAACAAGTTGAGAGGCCTGGTAATTGAGCATGAACCCCTTGACTTTGCACACTTGATTATATTCATTTTTAGTGGGGGAATATACGGTATAGGCGTAGTTTTTTGGGCTTCCAGATACAAATTCCGTTATATACGATCCAGTTCCATAACTATCAAGTTCATCTCTCATTTCACCCAGAAAATCACCTGTTGGAACATCCCATTCTCCGTCTCTGCTGATATAGATTACACTATCCGTATCGTAATACAGGACCCTGTTTGTCAGCCTATCTAGATAGCTATATAGTTTCAAACGTGCCTGAGCAGTAGTAGCAATACAGACATTAACTGTGGCAAGACTTTCAGATTCTTCATCTCTTCGTTCGTAATTACAAACCAGGGTTTCTTCATTGACTGGTGTCAAAGCATTGACGATGATCGCGGGGTTTGTCAACAGATTAAATAGTTCCTCCGACGAGTTCAATATTTTAGTTTTGGTTTGGTTTCCCAGAAGGAGTTCAATATGAGTTTGGCTAGTTGTCTCAGCCCTGGATTATTTGTAATATTTGAATATTCAAGTTTGATACCTTCTCTTTCTGAATGGTCTTCAATATATTTTTCTCGCTAGGCTGGCTCTGTTATATAAGATGGAAAATCTGAACTTCTTATTTCAGTTTCATGAAAGTATTGATCATAGAGGTGAATAATCCTCCAGATTTCCTTTCCATGCTATATTATCTTGTACTCCCATATTTCGAATATCTCCTTCATATGTATCCCTTTCTCAAAGCCATCCGTACTCCATCTAATACCCATGTTCCTATGAGAGCTCGCTGTTCATTATCGTGTACACAAATGCCTGTATACAATTTTTCCCCACATGTACGACAAATAATGAACATCAGTTTATTATTTATCTTGAGAGATAACACAGGGTGGTACAAGTCTTGCGGAGCGAGAATTTTGCACTTGATTAGTCCTTCTGTTTTTTCAGGTCGAGATCATTGCATTATTCACCGATGTATATTTGCGCATGACCAATAGGGTATTTACCATATTTGCATACCCAGGGATAGAGGGAACAAGCGTCTACATATTTAAAATTTTCTCTCCAGACTTCACCTTATAATAGGATTTTGTATTTCCTGTTCTGCCACCCATGAAGGCCTGTCGAAGGTCTAACGGAGAGTATGAAATCATAGGATGATTTTCTGTATACGATACAATTTCCTGATTTGATTGGAGTTCTTTCCTGAAGTCACATTCCCATTTCTCCACTACTTCATATCCAAGAGATCTCAAATGATTAGTTTTGAAAATTGTTGTTTCATATCTAGAAGAAAGAGTTTCGAAAGGATTATCCTGGAGCCGTTTATCCCTGTTATGTTTGAAGCATGAAGGATGCCCGTGGAAATAACACCCTTGGAACTCGAATATAGTATTCGTTTGCAGACAGTAACCATCAACTTTGAATCCTTGAAGTACGGTTTCTTTCCCTCTGGCTGCATGATTGATGACGATATTTCTACAGTGTTCTTCCCGAATAAGCCACTGCAGCGCTATTTTACTTTGCTTATCCGAATGTCTATATCCTTTTTTGGGAATGACTCCTATGGAATTGGAATTCAAAAAATTCCTACGGAAAACCTTATTGCATGCAGATGCAATGGTTGTAGCTTCTATGAATGGACAAACATTTGTAGTTGTCAAGATCTGGTCTCTGAATTTCAAACAGGCGTTTGTTAAAATATCCACATCTGCTATACAATATTCAACGAGTTCCCTCTGCACGACGAATTCTTCATTCTTATGTTTTTCGTACCACTCCAAAAATGTTTTCCTTTCATCTTTCTTCATGGTCTCTGGGCTATAGTACTCGACTCTTGGAAGTGATCCTAAATAGTTTTCATTATTTTTATGTATTGAAGAGATGCGAAAAATATCCTTTTTTCAGTTCTTCTCCAAGCCCAAATGCTTTAGGGAGCTTTGAGGGGGCCATCGGAAAGTAATTCAGAGAAGTCTGACGTTTTCGAATTTCAAAAGAATTATTTGTGTCCCCCGCATGATGACTTCGGGTTTCAAAGTTTTTTGAAATAAAAAATAATTCAGGATGAATTGATGGTCAAAATTTGATCCGTTATGGGCCAATACAACCACTGTTTTGAACTTTTTCCTCAGTTGAAGAATATGGTGAATGAATGGGGAAATAGGATCCTGACATCTGTAAATTTGTAGTCTCATTCCACATTTCACACAAAGTACTGCGTCAGAGGCAATACATACATTGCATCGTTGTTTGAACTCGCACAAGTTGGGTTCATGAAGAGCAGAACCATCTGGATTTATTTTTTCTTGTCTTGTATCAAGATCATAGAATATGAACAGAAAATCGTCTTTATTTGCTTTCCCCGAATCTGGTTGTATGAAGCAATGGTGGTTTGAAGGTTGATGTTTATGACAAATATTACATAAAATTTCATCGCAGGCATGTTTTCTATCACTCGGAATAGTTTCGAAACATTTTATGCAAGCTCTGATCGAATCACAGAGATAATTTTTTTCCCTCATTGATGGTTTCTCATGAGCTTCGAAACAGTTATGATTCCGGAAATATCGATGACAATCATTGCATCTGCGCCCGTTTCCCACTGTACAAGGTGGAGATTGTCTACAGCCAGGACAAATTCTATCACATAGATGATCCTTTCTATTATTGAAAGGTGTGGAACAAGATTCACAGAAGTGCTCACATGAAAATGCAGCTGTCAAAGACGTTATTACATTGAAATGATCATTGTGGTGAAGATTTTTTTTTTCAGCATCAGGTCCCTGGAATAAAGTTTCTCTTCCTTTGCAGCCATATTAAAATAATAACTTTTTCCATTTCAGTTTTGACTTCTGTCCGACTGAATCTTCTTGTTTTCTATTTCGTGATTTATAATGCCTGTAACAAATAGCTTATGAACATTGTGGATATTACTGTAATGCAAATCGTTTGAAAAATGTGAGAAATTATCTCAATTTTATTTTATGGCGAATTCTCCCCACCTCGTTTATAATCTGATTTATGAACATCCTGTTAATTTTTTCGAACAAATCAATATTATGAATATTCTAAAACACCTCATATACTCCCTCACGCTTCGGGGGTAAACTCTCAATACTAATGGGAAAAGAGGTCTTATCTCGAAATCAAATATGAATTCATGTTTTGGTTTTTTTCACATTCCCTGTTTTTCATTCCTAATAAAAATCAAAATAGTTTTCTTTGGCATTATTTATTAGGATATTTGCCAAATTTTCAAAACTTACTTTTGTGCTCGGTAATCTAGGACTGTTTGGTGGGTAACACTGAGAACGTAGATAGAAAAACACTCTCAGCTACGTAAAACTTTCAATTTGATGGTTCGTTTCTGGTTTTCCACTTATATAGGAAAATACCCCCTCCATTCCTTCTTAAACACCACCCATCGTTGAAAAAAAAGTTTCTCACAGTTTTTCCAATGAAGAGGGAATTTGAGACCCTTGCTCGTGAATTTTATCGGAATATCACATGAGGGTTTCCTCTCTTAATTGATAAATATTTATTTTCCTTCTGATTAAAAATTATTTTCAGTTTGGAGTATAACTTTAATGGAAAAATATTTGCTTGGCAGTTTTTTCTAATAAAGAGCGATTTTGAGACCCTTGTTCGTGAATTTTATCGGAATATCATATGAGGGTTTCCTCTCTCAATTGATATATATTTATTTTCCTTCTGATTAAAAATTATTTTCAGTTTAGAGCATAACTTTGATGGAAAAATATTTTCTTAGTTATTCGGGAAAGATACTATGATGAATATTAAAAGAAAAATATATCAATTTATCCTACTGTTGAGGCAGTGTATTTTTGTTTTTGAAATAAATGTTATACTGTGTGATTCATTTTATGTAATCAGATAAAAATTATTTTCAGGTTGGAGTATAACTTTGATGGAAAAATATTTTTTGCAGTTTTTTTCTAATGAAGAGCGATTTTGAGACCCTTGTTCGTGAATTTTATCGGAATATCACATGAGGGTTTCCTCTCTTAATTGATATATATTTATTTTCCTTTTGATTAAAAATTATTTTCAGTTTAGAGCATAACTTTGATGGAAAAATATTTTCTTAGTTATTCGGGAAAGATACTATGATGAATATTAAAAGAAAAAGATACCAATTTATCCTACTGTTGATACAGTGTATTTTTGTTTTTGAAAAAATTTTATACTTGTGATTCATTTTATGTAATCAGAATCATTTCTAGATTGAAATGATTCTGATGATATTTTTGAAGAAAAAAAAACGAAGACTATTAATGCATATGAAAAAAAAATGGTTTAAAAATGAATTTATATATATTAATAATAACTTAAATATAAAATTAATAGTATCTAAAATATAAAATAAATAATACTTAACACAATATTCAAAAGAAATGCCTATAAAAAAAATGAAAAAAAATGGTTTAAAAAAATTTATACTTTACACAATATAAAAAAATGCCAATAATTTAAAAAAATACTTATTAAAGAAAAAAAGAGAAATATTAATCTATAATTATTATGTCGTCATCTTCTTCAACCCCAGCGATCCCTTCCGGAAAGATGACTATTTCGGGAGGAGGCATCCAATTGGGCATCTCTTCATCATCAGGGATCTCCTCGAACAAATCCGGTGATGGACTGGGGCTGGACTCGAAAGGATGTTGGTGCCCATTCCTGAATATACTTGCCGGGTCGAAAAAGTCTTTGGAGGCTGGTGATGCCGGGGTTTCAATGTATTCGACTTCCATTCTCTGCATATGCTCGTCCATATTGAGAATAATAGTGGAATCCGAATCATCGTCGTTGCCTGGCAATGAATTGGTAGGAGTTACTTCCTGAGGTATACCAAAGAACCTAACCAAAACATGCCTCATTTCTTCCATCAACAGGTTTCGAATAACCCCAGCATCATAAGGCACTCGACATACAGGACAATTCTGGCATACAATCCTCGCATGTGGTATGCCCATTCATACATTTCACCAGATTTGTGCTGTTGCCAAGTATGTCTCCAAGACAAATTAAACAGGAGAATATATCCAGGAGGGTTTCAATGAAGCTTTTTTAATTCCTGAAACAAATACAGAAAATAAATTATTGAAAAAACATTATCCGTTGGAAATTGAAAACATAATAAACAGTCAATGAAATCGAAACTTTCTCGAATTGAATTTCACTAAACAAACAAACAAACAAACATTATCCGTTGGAAATTGAAAACATAATAAAAACAGTTAATGAAATCGAAACTTTCCCGAATTGAATTTAACTAAACAAACAAAAATTAAAGACAATTTAAAAAAGTTTCTGAAAAAATAAAAAATAAATTATTAGAACATATTGAGAATAATAGTGGAATCCGAATCATCGTCGTTGCCTGGCAATGGAAGATCCGCGTCTGAATTGGTAGGAGTTACTTCCTGAGGTATACCAAAGAACCTAACCAAAACATCCCTCATTTCTTCAATCAACAGGTTTCGAATAACCCCAGCATCATAAGGCACTCGACATACAGGACAATTAATTCTGGCATACAATCCTCGCATGTGGTATGCCCATTCATACATTGCACCAGATTTGTGCTGTTGCCAAGTATGTCTCCAAGACAAATTAAACAGGGGAATATATCCAGGAGGGTTTCAATGAAGCTTTTTTAATTCCTGAAACAAATACAGAAAATAAATTATTGAAAAAACATTATTCGTTGGAAATTGAAAACATAATAAACAGTCAATGAAATCGAAACTTTCCCGAATTGAATTTCACTAAACAAACAAACAAACATTATCCGTTGGAAATTGAAAACATAATAAAAATAGTCAATGAAATCGAAACTTTCCCGAATTGAATTTACTGACAAACAAACAAAAATTAAAGACATTTAAAAAAGTTTCTGAAAAAATAAAAAATAAATTATTAGAACTAAAAAATAAAGAAAAAAATTGAAAAATATGAGAAAAAAATTATAATGAGATTACTTACATTTCTCTTTGTTTCTTTGAACTCGACACAGGTAATTCTGCAGGGGGATTATTTGAATTCTATAGCACTGCAAATAAAAACAAAAACAAAATTGGAAGGCAGATTTGAGAACTCACTGGTGATATAAGAAAAGTTTATCAGAATTCTTTTTAATTAGTTACAAGGGTTTTTTCTTTCGTTCACTTGAGCTTGTAAAACTAATGATTTTAAAATGGTAGAGGTTAATAAGTTAATAAAACACTTACCAATGTTAATATCGTAGAACACAGAATGTCACTGATAAATTTCACCACACACACAAAAACGTCAAAATTCAAATGAGACCGAATGTACGGTTGCTCGACTATTTATAAGCACCCCCACAAAGCCATTTCATTAAAAATGAAAATTATCTTCTTAGATATATTTGGGACTTCAGAATTGTAATTGGCATGTTTTACCATAATATGAAAGAAGCATTGGAAATGAATTTATTTCCAAGATTTCTTCTAGTCTGGGAACCCCTCGATAATTGGGTATGGTTTAATACCTCTTCGAATTAGTTAATGAACACTAGTTTTCACGATGCACTTGTCGAAATGTTTTTCTACTCCGTGAGAATTCTGTTAGCGTGCATTCCGAACCACCCCAAAATAATTAACAATCCTCCAGTCATGTGTTTGGGTGAATTGGATAATCAATTTCAGCCATTAGCATCCCGATATTTCGAGGACTGGTCGTAAGAAAATGTTTCGATAATAATCAAATAAAGCAGAGGGGTTGAAAGCGTTCATAGATATAATTCCTTCTCCAGTAGCAGGGGCCTATATTTATTAACAATGGAGAAAATTAATAGGAAAACTAAACCTCTGTATGAATCAAATGTATAGCTGCGCCATCTTTTTCTCTCAATGATGTGATTTCTCATTGGACGAATGGGGAGGGGCTCATGCAAAGATATATATCATTAGGCATTCTCATTGGGTAAAGGGTGGGCGGGGCCTATTTTTAGGGCAAAAAGATATATTAATATATATATAATAATATAATATATATAATATTTATATAATAACATATTTCTACCGCTATATTTCAAATGTTTCATTTAATTCGTATTTAAATATTTCATTATGTGAATATATTCAGCTGATCCCTTTCTACCATATGATGGTTGTTTCCCAAATTAAAACCCAATTATGAAATTCTCCGATCGGATTAGAACTCCAACAACATCATTAAATCGTTTGGAATTATATCATTGGTATTGAAATAAAGGATTACAAAATGAAGTAAATGATTAAGAGTAAGGTGTCAAAAAAAAATTAATATCACGAATGATAATCAGAAAGCTTCTATTTCTTGGACAAGATATCTGTCTACTCATAATTCCAAAATTGTGGATACATTTGCCGGTCAGCTGAAGTCTATATTGAGATGTACTTTTTGTAATTACTGCTCCGTCACTTGTGAACCTTTCTGGGTACTTTCAGTCCCTATTCCAGACTTGCCCAACGAAGTCGTGAATTTAACACAATGTATTGAACTATTGACAGAAGAGGAGACTTTGACTAACGATGCGAGCCCATACTGTTCAACTTGTGGAATGAAAAGGGAATTCAAAAAGATGATTCGTATACAAACATTTCCAAAAATGTTAGTTATACATTTAAAACGTGTTTCTTCGACTGATGGCAGTAAATTGGACAATGTGATTAATTTTCCCATACAAAATTTGAATTTGGATCAATATTCTGCTCAGGATGGAATGAATACTCTTTATAATATCTACGCCATCTCTAATCATAGCGGCAGCATTTCCAATGGACACTATACTGCATATTGCAAACACCCTTATTCTAATTGTTGGCACCTCTTCGATGACTGCCGTGTATTTTCCAAGATTGATTCCCTCAGCTGCCAGGGAGCATGTGTCCTTTTCTATGAGAAAGTTGATGATCTGATTTCTGATGGTGTTGTGGGTTTTTCCAGGTTTTCCTCCAACTGAAACAGCAAATGCGCCATCACTCCGAGTCCCGGGCTTCAATCAAGATTTTCATCTTGATATTATTTTTTATTTAAAACTTTGCTTTGCTAAGATTTAATTCACATGAAATTTTTTATTTTATGTTGTGTGAAATGATCAATTTATTGAATAAAATTGTCGAGAACCATTATGAAAATGGACAATAAATATATATTCAATATCTGCGATGAACCTCTCAAGGCGAACTATGTTATGTCTAGAAAGAACATCCACACGTTAACATTTTTTTTACTTCACCAATACCTCTCAGTAGGCATTTGAAGAAATGCCCCAAAAGAACAAATACAATACTTCCAACGCCCTTTAAAGTCCTCTTTGGAAAGTGCATATTTGACTTGGTTGACTTTACAGAATGGGTCAGGAGTAATGTCAACGTATTTATTTCAAATGTGACTCTACATATGAGTATTTAAAAGTTTCTCAAAATCATGACCGTATCATGAAAATATAAATATTTTAGTTGACCATAACTCCCCGTGTTGAAAAGTATTTCCGTAATATGTACCCTAAGTAACACAAGAGAACCTCTTATTGCATTTCAAGTTTTGTAAATTATATATTCTGGCAACTTATGAAGCTTTGTTCGGACTAAATTTTTTTTGTTCGGAACTAAATTGCTTATAAAGGGATTCCGTAAAATCAAATTGCCGATAAAACCTTTTCATATAAGCTTACTTTCACACGTTATTAGAAGCCTTATAATATTGTTTATAAAAGCTGATAAAACAAAGCGTTTAGTGTTCTATACCGCTAAATAAGCATACATGTGCCTTTTACAAATTTTACCAAGGCTGTAATGATTGTGCCCATTTTGACATGGTAAAACTCTATGATTGAAGATTCTTGAAAAAATTACCTGTTTCCTTTATAACATTTTTCCATTGGGAACTTTGTTAGTTTTCAGATTATGGGCAGTTGGAAAATAATAAAACAACTTTTTCTAGAACAAGCCAATAGACTATTGACTGTCTTTATTTTAATTTTTTCAAGAAAAAAACTAAATTCTGATGAAAAACTATTTTGCCGATAACTCTTAATATTTTTTCTACCGAAAAATATATCGAAAGAATGGGCACTTTAAATAAATTCGTGCGCCCGATTTGATAACATAATGGAATTTACCATACTTACTTATATTATCTCAACTCCTCGTGTAAAGTATAGTATCACTCTCTTTGTCCAAAAATGTTTCTACATATAATATTTACATATTATAAGGGCAGCTGTCCTCACCAGGGTGTATGTAGAAAAATTGGATTTTTCTACAGACAACACCAATTTTGATAAGAGTGTTTCTATACTATAATGTAAGGCACTGATATTTTGGTTTACCACTAGTACTTGGATTCATGCCTTCGGCTTATCATGCGAGGTCTTTCTTCTGAATAACTTGTCTTTCTTTACATAAAAATTGGTACTTTTTGTCTTTTGTCTCGAGGGACTTCTATTCAAGTGATAATATATATATATATATATATATATATATATATATATATATATATATATATATATATATATATATATATATATATATATATATATATATATATATATATATATATATATATATATATATAATAATTGACTTTTGCCTCTCAATTAAAAATGATCTGATTGAATTACATTTCCCTTTCCTCAACTTCGGTTGAAAAAATAATACACAAAAATTAACTTCAATACATCTATTAACAAAAAAAAGGTAAAAATCATAATATAAAATTTAAACTAAAAAAAAATCACTCTCCTTTTGAGAATAAGAGAACAACAACGAACAGTTTGGAAATATTACATATCGGTTTCAAAATAAAAGGGGGCTCATATTTCCGATATATATATATATAGTGATTTCCTATTATCGAAATATAGAACCGGTTTTTCCCCGTGGCTCTCATAGTTCATTGTTACCCGCGTATGACTTCCGTTTTTCCCAAGTACCAAAAAGTTGTGATCGTCTGAGGTTAGTCCCAAATTTAATAGACGAACTCCCAATATACTCTGTTATGTATACCCCTAATCTGGTATTAATTGTGCATGAGGTTCACCACGTGAATAAATAGTTTAAAGCTATGCAACAAGTTAGATTTTCTCCTTAAGCCAGCGACTCACCCCTGTAGTTTCCATTTTCATCTCAGTCTCGAATATAATTCCCATTTCCCTCGTAGCCGTCTGTGGACACTCGAATCAAATTTCCAATTTAAACACACTCGTCTTCTGAACTGACGATTAAAATAAAGTTTCCAATAACTACCCGCGATAGTTCCTGCCGTGGAACCATTATATATCGAAGGGCGATTTTCTTCGATATAGTTTCTGGTAAAACCAAAAACTTGGGCCGATCCCGGTGGACTCACGCCAACGGCGGAACACGTGCCGATCCCCTCGGGGTTCGTGAAAAGACTCCCTCCAGACCTGTTGATCTTTTTCCATTCTGAAAAGAAGCGAAGCGCCAAATCTTCGCGTCCCGTGTATATTGCCGATTCGACAGTTTGCCCGGCTGTGTTGAATCGATGAGGCTCTGTTTAACATTTCCAGACTAAATAACAGTTACAATGTGTCATATCTGTAACTGGCAATGACTCCCAAAACGAATGAACTCGTCTGCTTGGCAGAAATATATTTTTTATATCCGCGACGACCCATTTATGTATTTCGAAGTATGAGCTCCCTGTTTCATATCAATTTCGTCCAAGAAACTGGAATAATGAATAATGACACAAAAATTGAAATAACTTACCCTGGGACCAATAAAAAATAAAACAATAACACCTACAGGATGTTACATTCTCATGTTTTCCAACAGACTTATGCAACTTGAAATATATATTGACTCTTCAAATAGAAGAATTCGGTTCGTGATAAAACTGAGGAATCACTGTGAAAATTAATATTTTTCTAAATATAATTTCAACTAAATCTTCCTTCCTAGAGATACAATTGAAATTATATATAAGAAAATATCTTATCATATTGCAATCATCTTCAAAATTGGTGATTAGTATATTTCACACCGAATCTGTTTCATGAGATGAAATCTTAATTTAGTACTCTAAGAAATATAAAAGTCTAGGAAGTTATAAAAAGGCTTTATTTTAATTTTTCAGTATCAACATCCCAATAAATTAATGGAAAAGTTTCACTCAAAATGTGTCAAGTTCGTTTTTTCAAGAAGAATCTCCATTTAGATTGAATAGACAAAAAATCTATGAAAAAAAATATTTCAAATAGAATTTGTCAAATACTAGTCGAGAAGTGAGTTTCCTGCGAAAAATAGTTCCAAGTCTCCAAAAAATATGAGCAATAGCTCATTCGATTCGGAATGCAGTACTGAGGAAGACTTTTTTTTTGGTGACGAAAATTGCAATTGTTATTAACAAAAAACAATTATATATATATTATAATTTTTTCAAGTTAACAAAAAATTTAAAGAATGTTGAAAAAGGAAACATTCTTAATTGAAAAATTTACGAGAATATCAGATTTAGTTTAATGTCTAGCGTGGCTTTAGCCGGAGAAGTAGTTGTTTTCTAATAGATATTACAAAAAATAACTTCATTATTGTCGTAGATTTTTCAATTTTCAGAAAAATAATCTTATTCAATTTTCAATTGAGAATGTTTCCCTTTTCATCATGAATACCTCCCCAGAGGTTATCTTGGACGATGGAAGATAGTTTATCTTTCAGTCGCAGGTGATTCCATATCTGTATTTATAAACATTCTGTTCATATCATCAAACAAATTTAAAAAAATTTAACAAAATTTGTATATCCATATGTTTTGCTATTGCTGTTTTTGCATCAAACGAGGCATTTAATAACATTGGAAAAACATTCTTCAGGACATTTGTTTCTGAATTGTTATAAACAAATTGATAGTTTAATATTTGAAAAGAATTTTTTTTAGATTTCGTTGTCTAGAGAATATAATGATTTAAAAAAATCAGAAAAAATTTCTTATTGTTTGTTATCGTTTTTTTGTATTTCCATTATTCAAATGATTAGTTTATAATTATTTTTTTTATATCATAATTGGCATTTCTCAATAGAATAACAAAAAATAAAAATATATTTATTAAAAATTCAATTGTTTATTAAGTTAACAATTTGCTATAAACAAATTCCAAATCTTATTATATTTTTTCTGAAACTACTAAAAATTAAAAAACAACCATATGCAAAAAAGTGTCGTTTTTTTTTCATTTTCTATAGTTTTTCTAAAATTACGGTATATAATTTTTGACCCACTTAAGATACAGTTATCAACATTCAGGATGATTTTATAGAGCATCAGTTGATCTCTTAAATAAACTGTTCACCAGGTCTGTCTCTCTGTCATGGTTTCCAGTTTATATGCATTTGTTTATAAAAAATTCCGTTATCTATTTCTTAAAATGCTTATATCTTTTGAACTATGAAAGTTAGCTCTTTTGCACTTCAAGACGATTGTGTGAGCTAGTATCTGAATTTTAAAAAAAATTTTGGTTTGAGTCATTAACATTAATTGTTCATGAACTACACGGATTTATTTAAATAATGTCAAGTTCATCATGTATTCTAGCGGTTTTTCATCACATATTTGTTAATAAATACTCAAGATATACAGTAGTTTTTTGTAAATTTATTCATTATCTGTTTTTTCAACTATTTCTATAAAAAATTATTTACCGTAATTTTAGAAAAATTGCATATGGTTGTTTTTGTGATTTTTCGTCGTTTTAGTTAAAATATAAAGAGATCTGGAATTTGTTTATAACAAATTGTTAACTTGAAAAACAATTACATTTTTAATAAACATTTTTTTGTTTTTTGTTTCTTTATTAGAAATACCAATTATGTTTTTTAAAGGAAACTAATATTCTTAACCAAACTACTAATCCACATAAATCTGAAATTGAGCGAGTAATAGGTACAATAGGAAACTTCTTCCGACCATGAATATTGAACAAATAAAATAAATGCAAACGTGGAGATTTCAATAGAACACACGAAGCTTGAATAAATTCCCTGTCCTCCGACAATGAATGATGAGTGATGAGAACGAATATGCACAAATGAAGCGAATATTGCCAAACGACCTGCCGGGTAAAGCAGCACCCTGGAAATATCACAAGGGAGTTAGATGCTATTGTTTGAGTCGGTCTCAGCTTATTGCGTGTGCATCCAATTGATACCGCCCCCTGAAAACCGATATATGTGGAGGTTAATGCGTTTCTCGATCTCGATTGTAAGTAAGCAGCCGTCTTAAATGTCAAAATTAGAAAAAATATGTTATACTAATTCATTTTTATATCTAGCATATCCAAAATTGTATGGGGCAGGTTGACTAGGTAGTCAATTAGCCTCTTTATAAATTAGTCAACCAGCCCAAAACCACTTTGCAATTTTTAACCAGGTGCCAAAACCTTAAAATGGCGTCTCAATCAAAAAGAAAAAGGCAGCATACAAATATCAGGAATCAAACAATCGTATTAAACAAAATGAATAGGCATTATAACAAATAAAATTACAACAAAAATAGTTACTTACGTGTCATGTTTTTCAACAATACGTTATCACTGACAAACGACGTGCGTCCGCGACGCGGTGTTCCCGGTCCCGGTGGCTGAGCGGGGTGGGATAACGAGAATGCTCTCACCTTGTTGGCCGACGCAAGACGTTTGCGTAGCTCGCGTTTTTGACCGTTAGTCTACCTGCCCCTATAGTCAACCATCCTCGGTATCCCCTACAGGATTATAAAAACTGGTCCCAAAAATAGAAGAAAAGTAAGTGACTGGTATTTTTTGGAGGATGAAGCCCACTTTTTGAGGCCCATAAGTGAAGTTATATGAAATTTTGGCATCCTAAATCATGCCCAGTTCGGACAATTTATTAGATACTCTGAATAAAAAGTTTATAATCGAGGAATGTTCAAGAAGAACGTTGGAAATATTTTTAAAACACCATGACTCTGATAAAAAATTGTTAATAAAAGGCAAGCAATATTGGGGTTAATAAATTGGTTAAATGAATATATCGAGAAAATGAATATCGCAATAAAGACCATGAAATTCATTATTGGATGGAACGTGGTTTGATAAGCCACGATATAATTCAGAGAGCTTCGATAGTTAACTGAGAAATGTATATAAAGTATTCCACATAATAGAGATAAACAAATGTGCATATTGCAATGTGCTGATACAATTCAGAGCACTTGGACAGTTAACCAAGAAATGTATAGAATTTAGAATAGAATAGAATTTATTATTTAACCACGTTTCATAAAATTATGTTTGTAGCATGTCAAAGTAAAAAAATTAAAATTAACAATAGTAAAATTAGTATTACAAATAAAATGAACAGGACAGAATTACTTAACTACAAATGTTTAAAAGTTTTGACACAAATGTTTAAAAGTTTTGAAACAACACAACAAAACAATCACAACATGGATTGTATTAGACATGCCCCTTAAGCGGGTTTTATTGTTTTAAAATGTTTATTATAAATATTTTTATTGCGCTACGGTTATGTAGTTGGGGTGAGTAACATGCATTCATGGTTGAATGATAGGAATTCCTCTATTGAGTAAAAACAATATAATAGTAAATGGTTCTTTACACATTTCTTGAATTGGCTGAAATTTAATGATTTTACAGATGCTGGTAATTTATTGAAAATTCTGACATTCATAGAATTTTGCTCTGTGACGGACAATCTGAATTTAGGAATTCTGAGTTCATTCGATGATCTTGTAGCATGGTTGTGGACATCAGCATTAGTTGAGTACAGAGTTATATTAGTAAAAATCTCCAGTAGAGTTTGATAGATATAGACACAAGGAATTGGTAAAATTCTGAATTTCTTGAATAGTGGCTGACAGTGGGCATGGAAGGTTGCACCATCTATGATCCTTAGCGCCTTTTTTTTGAGTCTGAATACTCTAATTGAGTGTGTTGAGTTTCCCCAGAGAATAGTACCATAGTTAAGGTGCGAGTGAAAGATAGAATGGTAGGAAGTTATTAATATTGGAATGCTCAATACTTTTTTCAGTTGTCTCGATAGGAATAATTGGGTGGAGAGTTTTTTGCATAAATGATCAATGTGGGCACTCCATTTTAACTTGTCGTCCAGCACAATACCTAACAGGTTGACTGAGTTATTCGAGGTAAAATAGTTGTTTGCAGAGAAGACATTTTTTGGGTTTTTTCTTGATTTAATTTAAGATTATTTGAACTGAACCAAATATGAGCCTTGTTTTTGGCTTGCTCAGTAAGATTGTTGAGTGTGATAGGGTTGCAATGTGTTTCAATTAAGGTTGTGTCATCTGCAAAACAAATGTTCCACCTAATAGGGGTATACAAATATACATATGCTGGAAAAAATAGATGAGTAAACGAGGCGTTGTTGTTATCCTCAAAAAATGTTAATGACAACACATTAGACTACCATCAGGACATTGAAAGCAAACTATTTAAGTCCTGATTTGAGGAAACGAGGTTACCAAAAAATGAACCCAAACAGTGTAATGTATTAGATAACGCGTGTTATCATTCTAGATAGATATAATAGAAAAATCCTTAACAAATATTCTAATAAGGCCACTATTCAAGAATTGTTAGAAGCAGAAGATCTATACTCGAACCACACCATAGAAAACATTGAATACAAAAACTATAAAGAGTTTTTTATTCATGAAATTATTGTGTACTAAACCCAGTAGAATTATTGTGGTCTTAATTAAAACGTTATGTAAAAAAATATAATACTCATCCTAAATATGCTGAAAGTGTTGTAACAGAAATCAAGCAGGAATTCAAGAATATTAGTTCTGAGAACTGGAAAAACGTCATGTAATAAAAATTGGGAAACTATACATGCAGAATGATTCAGGTTTACAGCTAAATTATAATTAATGTAAACTATAGTGATTCTGAATCTGATGGCAATTAGAACAGTATAATTCAATATTAGAAACTAGAATTTTTACAAAAATAGATGAAATTGCCACAGTAAAAAAATCAAACACATCAAAAACAATAGATCCTTGTATTTTACACGGTCCTAAGTCTGGAAAATGATACAAATTTGTCGGAAATCCCGACTTCTACATTATTTTTGTAAGGGTATATTCTATTTTTCTTAGTTATTCTTCATTAATCGGTATTCTGGCATAAGACACCCAGCACGGGTTCATAATCACAGAGAATTCTTGGAAAGTTTTGTCTCAAATAATTTGACTACTATAATATTCGGTCTAACAATTTTAGGAACGGAGTCCTGTTAGTAGTACAGTTAAGAGTTTCAATTCTTCCTTGTCCAATTCTAGAAGCTGGTTAATTCATTCAGGTTTCAAATCCTTCGATCAATAGTTCATCGGATAATTTGAATTCAGTAATAAATTATTCAGTTTTGTTATACATAACAGGATCGGCATGTGTAACCTTGTGGAAAAATGGAATGAAGAACAGCTAGGAATGGGAGCTTCTGCAGCTTTATTAAGCTTTCCCAAACATTGTCTAGGGTCTCTGACTTAACAACTTCACAACTTTCTCATGAAATTCTTCAGCAGCTTCCTTCCAAATTGAAATATTCTCTTTTATATTTCCCATGCTTATATCATGTCGGTATTGTTTTTCATTGTTATTAGGTGCAATAAAATACAAATTACTTGAATCTAATGTGGATTGTTGCCGGTTCAATAACTACATATTTTCTTCTTCATTGAAAATGAAAAACGTCTTATTCCTCAAAACAGCTGACTACAAATACCTATACAATAGGTGTATGTTGGTCGAATATCCATAAAAAAATTACTACTTCCCTGGCTAATTGACAGACGTTGCATTATATCCTATGGATAACCGTGCAAAGTCCTACAAGGTTACTTTGTAAATGTTTGTGGCGAAATAGATAAAAATTAACCACATCACTCAGGCTGACTACCTGTAGACCGGTTACGGGGTATTTGCCCATCATCAGTACAGGGTAGGTCAAACACACAAATGACTGATGTCTGCATACCTGATTGAAACCATCCAGGGTAGGATATAATCAGGCTTATTCAGAAGTACATTGGTTATTTCTCAATATTCAATATTGGTAATCGGAAATTTTCAACGTTGAAAAAGTGGCGTATTCAGAAGTCCCTCTTGAAAAATCGTAATATATGTTGGAAGTCTTTTAGATATCTGTTACGTATATATCATGAAGTTATCTGTACAAGGCGCCAGCCGTTAGAAAATCTAGGGTGTTTTGGTTTTTATCCTAGGGTCCCGTCAAAAATGTTCAACACAACCAAAATTTATTGTTTTGTACCTTTTCAAAATTCAAAAGGAGTACGACTGTTCGCTTAAACTGTATCAACATTATATATATATATATATATATAATATATATATTAATATGAAATGGCTATTCCTAAAAAAGTAACCTCCAACAAACAATTTTACATTTATCTTGAACAAATAGAAAATAATTCTATTCTCGTTAATGGATTAATGGAGCCCAAGAGATGCCCGAGCACAGAGTAACTACTCTGTGGCCTGAGTGGAGAAATTGAGGTTTCTCTTTCTGTGCCTTGTAAAAATGGAGACATTTAATTATTAAGGTACGTCTTGCGCATGTCGAAACTACCAATTTAATAAGGAAACTTCAGGTGCATATTCAGCAAATATTCTGAAAGACTGGGCCAACAACATGCAGAAAATGGATGGTGAGGACTATAAAGAGTGCACAGTAAAAACCATCTGGAATACTACCACCAAAATTTTGATGAAGAAATACTTCAATGACTATAGAAGGAAAATTAACCGTTTCGAACACGTAGCATATGAAGAAGCAAGAAATGCAAAAAGAAAAGAACTTCAGAGGATTCCAGAGAAGAAAGACGAGCTCTACAGCATTGTTATAACGAATTCAAAACACTGGTAGGTACATGCGCCGAAGAAATGCCAGATGGCCTGGTGAAAAAGATATTTCATATATTCGAACTTCTGCTGTGTCAACTTTGGCCAAAAGTGAAGTTGGAGAAGAGCAGTTGATCAAAATAACGGACCATACATATATAACAGCTCAATTAAACCTTACTGGGAACTTGATGATGAACATCACGAAAACATTGTCAAAACGATGAGAGGAGAAGAAATTCAATTCAAAAGTCCCAGGGCGTAGGTACTCTTGGAGCCCACTTCGATTACAAAAAAAGGTCAGCCTACAACCTCAAGTACGATTTATAATAATCGTATTTTTATTTGTAATACCTTGTATTGTTCTAAATAAAATTTGTTTCTGATATTTTTGTAATATTTTATCCAGGAAATATATTTTTTGAATGCAAAATGCCTTTAAAATCTTGCATTTAGGTTTGTTGCCTTAAGGAAACAGCCTTCATGCATTTTTATTGTTATATGTCCTTCCCTGCGGGTCGGACACTTTTTGTCAAATAAAAATACATTTAAATATTTCTGGGCAATAAACCTTCATGCACGATTTCCAGCAATTTTGCATGAACTTAACATATTACTGCAGAATATTCACTCGGTTAAATCAATAACACTTGTAACTAGCTTTTTTTATGATTATGTTCCTTGCAGAGAATATAATTAAACAAGTAATGAGACAGATTAATAGCAATAAAATAGTTATTTAATCAACTAATGTATCAATGGTGGCGATTAATGATCGAGATATTTTAACGCGACAGCGAAGCGAGCGCGTTAATGTTCGAGATCATTAATCGCCATTTTAATATACGAGTTGGTTAAAAAAAAAATCCGTTGACTTCGTTCCTGGGGTAAACGTGAAATTAACGTCATTTCTACGATAGAACTGACGTAGATTTACGTCTGAAACGACATCGATTTATATTCAAATAACGTCAAGATGACGTGAAAAGATCATATAATTGTAGTCCAAAATGACGTCCATAATTTTTTAATATAACACAGGAAAATGGTAAAAAAAACAAAACCCATAGAACCATACAATATATATGTAAAACCGAATCATATATATGTAAGATGTATGGACATCTTAACCATTGACTTAATTCAAAGTAAACAAATGGTTTGCATGGATGAACAATGTCTTTTGAATAAATGACAAAAATGCTACATTTTGACATCGGAATTATACATGTTGAGAAGGAAATAATGACAAATAGATCCAAACCTACAAATATTGTGCATTTTCCTTGTAAAGGACCAGAATACCTCTTTTTTTCGTGGAGTGGGTCAATTATTAAATTCAATTGCCAAACATCCGCCACAGCAGCTCTCTTCAAATTCCACTACAACAAAGATGAATCATGGCTCTGATACAAAGAAAAAAAATAGCTCGAAGCTATAGAAATCCATATGTGAAATATTACAAAACTTAAACTGCAGAATAATAATATCAAACTCAGAAGAATAAATAACACACTATAACCATCATATAGCAGTAAAAATTACTAAAAAACAAAATAAATTACAAATTGATCTCGTTATATCCACCATATCATGGCGTCAACCGTAAACTGAATTCTAGCTTCTCACTGACCCTCGCAGAACCGCAGGAACAACTTTCTGTGAAAATAACTGACTGCATTGCACACGCGCAGGCCTGCTCCACACATCACGAACAAGCGACGTTTTTTATGAGATCTCTCACGAGTCGTTTTACGATATCTCAACAAAAGTTTGTTTTTTTTATATATTTTTCAAATCAGGTACAGTAAGAATCTCTGCATCTGATATTTGGGGACGAATTAGTATATTATTCTATTCGGGTATCAGGAGACCAATATATGAGTAGAATATTTGACATGGCTGATGATATTGACTGTATTCAAACTTGTTAACTATTTTTCAATTCATTTAATTTCAGTTTTTTTCTTCATTTTGTATGTGATCTCAACTGACGTATGAATGAGATCCATCGATGACAGTGATCGATACTTATGCCAAAAAGAGACGCTCAAATAACGTCATACTGAGATCATTTTACCTGATGTCATTTATTTCCATTCTGCTTATGCAATCCTAAGTAAGAAACGGATGGATTTTGCTAGTTTCAATCAGTCAATTGTCTGCTTGACTCACTTTGTACTGATGAGGGGTAAATACCCGGTCTACAGATGGTTAGCCTGAGTGAAGTGGTTAATTACAAGCTTTTATTTAGTTTCACTTGTTAGTATGTTCGTTCGTTAGGGTCAAATTTTGCAAGTGAATTTTGACTGACTTCTATAGTCGTCCGATTGATTTGAAATTTGGCAGGTGTTCCGGTGACAATGCATTATGGAATTTTTGTTACAGAAAAAAACAAAATGGCCCCTCCAATATGGCGGACAAGATTTGTAATTAGGATCCGATTTGAATCAAAATTGGTGTGTGGGGGTTTTCGGAGTAGGGGATTATGAATTTTTTGTCGAAACTCATAAATTCAAGATGGCGTCTCCAAGATGGAGGACGAGTTTTGTGATTATGGTCCGATTCTATTCAAAATTGGTATGCGGAAGTTTTCGGGGTCGAAGATTATGAATTTTTTGTCAAAATTTATAAATTTAAGATGGCGTCTCCAAGATGGAGGACGAGTTTTGTGATTATGGTCATATTCCATTCAAAATTGGTATGCGGGGTTTTCGGGTCGGAGATATAGTTTTCTTTTCAAAATTTATAAATTTAAGATGGCGGCTCCAAGATGGAGGACGAGTTTTGTGATTATGGTCATATTTCATTCAAAATTGGTATGAGGGGGTTTTCAGGTTCGAAAATTATGAATTTTTGGTCAATCATGATTTCTTTCAGCTCAAAACTTTGGAAGGAGTATGTATTTAGGAGTTAGATTACAAACTGACAGGAAAGAAATCTTGTAACAACGATGCTCTATTAGAAATGAACAAATTAAGGCGAACTAACTAAAAAGCAAAAAATAAAATAACCAATAAAAAACTTTTTACATACAAGCTTTTATTTAAGCCGTGTACTAAATCGTATAAAACAAGTTTAAGTCATCGCTGACATTGATTTAACATTGACTTAATGATTTTTTTGTTGAATTATTTGGTTTCAAAAAGCTTGTCGCGCGAAGTGTTCATAAAAGTAGGTACCCATTAATTTGATTGGGCAGTGATTGGTTGGTAAGTAAGAACTTGTCAAAGTATTAATTTTATTACAATTCGCGCGACAAGTTTTTTAAAACCAAATAATTCAATAAAAAATAATTAAATCATTGTCTGCATCAGTCATTTGTCTGCTTGACCTACTGAGCCAAAACCCCGAAACCGATCAACAGGTGGTCAGCCTGAGTGAAGTGGTTAATATTTATCCATTTCGCAACAAAGATTTGGAAAGTATATAACCTTGGAGAACTTTGCACGGTTAACCATCGGATGTAATCCAACGTCTGTAACGGCATTAGCCAGGGTAGTAGTTATTCGACCTACATACACCTGTTGTATAGTTCTTTATAGTCAGCTGTCTTGTGGAATAAGCCATTTTTCATTTTGAATCAAATTATAGTTGGCTACTTTTGATATGCTACTACAGACTTCTGTCTCCTATTACTATTTTCTTCTGGTTACTTCTGGCATTTATTTTGGGAAAATATAATTTTAATATAACAAGTGTTTTTTCAAATGGTTTTGAAATAGCAAATTACCATATGAAGTGATTGGGTAGTTCTTAACAATATTCTCCGAATACTTTTTCTTGCATGTTGGTTTGAGAATATGTGGGACGTCATCAAATGACTAATAAAATTAAGAGATGGCTTGAAGTACCTCACATCAATTTTGATATCTCCACATAGAACAAAAAATACATTTCAATCGGATAAGTGCCAAAGGGAGATATATACACCCAAATGAAAACATATATCTGATTAGCTACCAGATATCCCAGACAATACTGCAAAATATTTTTCCATTGAGTGTCGGCTTCAGTTCTCTAGCTTTAATGGAATTATGGACATAGATAACTAAACCCCCTCAATAACAGTTACTTTTTGAGAAATGACTAATAATCTTACTATCTAGAACTTTTAATTCGCGCTTCAGTTCCTCATCACAAACATTGTGTTCACTGATGTGTTGCTGCCAAATAAAGCATCAAAGTATAGCTTATCACGAATAGGGACAACTCGAAAATCTCATTCTCGTATCATATATTCGATGCCCAAGAGGCAATAGCACTTGCACCTGCAGAACTTAATTTTTGTTTAGATATGAGTTAACAACGTGAAGTACAAAATCATATTCTTTCAGAAATTGAACCTCTATGAGTCATATATTCCTTTAATCATTGAATGAAGGAATAGCCTGTTCCTATGGCAGTTTTCAAATAAACAATAAATCTGTTCATCTACTCCATCTCAGCATTATTGCCAGACGAAACAATTCTTTTTGAATATGCTTAGGCCTCGCATATAATGCAGCTTGTTCCTACGGATATACTTCACATTTTCTTCAACATAGGTAGCGGAATTTTCAGTCATTCCTCTTCTTGACGAGCTGTAAGTTGTTTTTTATTTGAAACAATTGATATTCAAGTGGAAATTTCTTGAGGATATGCAAATGTTCTCAAGTCGTACATTTTCCGTGAAAGTGGAAGAAAATATGGGTGGAATACGAAATTATTCAAGGAAAAATGTTTCATTTATTCTACGGATAGAGATACATACCAGGACCATAGGGGTATTTTTCAACTATCATATAGGTGATGTTTGGTAATATGATCTATTTTTACATTTCTGTTAAAAATTGCCTCACCTTTGAACAGCCTGTATGTATGTTAGCGGCTAAGCCCAATTTCCGAATAAACTAGTTTTGCATAGGAAAAACTAGTTCTTCCTATACGCGATAGGACAAACCGGTTCAGCCTAGTCCAAATTAGTTCATCCTTAGCCCAATTAGGACAAACCAATTTAACCGAGGCTGAACGGGTTGGTCCTAATATGAATATGTACACTCTAGGTCTAGTCTGAACTAATTTTGCCTAGTCAAAATGATTAAGCGAGCGCATGTCAATGCCTGTGCAAGCAGGGACTCACCAGTTCGTGTCTCGAGCGTTCCACACGCCCTCCGTCGCCCCTCTCTCGCCATGCTCGTTGATTTGAACGGCTATTTTACGTCGAATCAAAGTGAAAGTTTTGCTTATTGTATTACATTATAAACTTTCGTTGTATTTTGTTATGTTTAATTATGGATGAGCCTACGTCTGACGGACAAACGGGTCAAAAACAGTGGTTTTTGGAGGGAATTTTGCGAAGTGAAAATAGAAAATCTTCTCATTATAATGTGTTATCAACAGTTACATATTCGGAACTGGTTGAACAAGTGAAAAACTACACAAAATTAGTTCAGACTAGGCCGTAACAACTGGTTTGTCCTATCAGGCTCAGGCTTAACCGGTTTGTCCTATCGTGTATAGGATGAACTAGTTTATCATAGGCAAAACTATTTTACCCAGAAATCGGGTTTGGCCGCTAACATATATATTCTATAAACTGAAGTTCAGATATACAATGTTTCTCACTTCTCATGGAAACACCCCCGTATCTTCCGTAATTTTCACTATCGCTGGATATTCTGGGGGTGAGTCTGAATTTTCTCATGGGGTTGACCTGAGTGACATACACTGCGCGCCAGGAGCGTTGGATATACCGATTTTTGCGAAAAATTATATTAGGGGGCAAAATAGGCTCAAAATTCTTGCAGATTCGTGATCAGGACATCAACTTTAGTATCAATCCATATTTTCGCTGAAAAATCCAATTTTGTTTCACTTCCCATGGAAACCCCCCGTATCTTCCGTAATTATTGTGGTAGAACACTGTAATTTTCACGATTGTTAGATATACCGAGGATAAGTCTAAATCTCTTCTGGGGGTCAATCTGAGTGACATACACTGCGCGCCAGGGGCGATGAATATTTTATTTTTTGCGAAAAATAATATAATAAGAGAGGGGACATCAAATTTATATCTTGCACCCTAAGATTATGTTTCGCAAAAATAGGTATATCCCTCGCCCCTGGCGCACAGTGTATGTCACTCAGGTCAACCCCAGGAGAGATTTAGACTCATCCTTGGTATATCTAACAATCGTGAGAATTACAGAATTCTACTCCAATAATTACGGAAGTTACGAGGGCATCTCCGCATGGGAAGTGAGACAAATTCGGATTTTTCAGAACTGAAAATTTTTCAGCGAAAGTATGAATTGGTACTGAAGTTGATGTCCTGATCACGAATCCATTAGAATTTTGAGCCTATCTTGCTCCCTAAGATTATTTTTCGCAAAAATCGGTATATTTATCGCCCCTGACGAGCAGAGTATGTCACTCTGGTCAACCCTAGAAGAGATTTAGACTCATCCTTGGTATATCTAACGATCGTGAGAATAACAGAATTCTACTCCAATAATTACGGAAGTTACAGGGGCGTTTCCATGGGAAGTGAGACAAATTCGGATTGTTCAGAACCGAGAATTTTTCTGCGAAAATATGGATTGGTACTAAAGTTGATGTCCTGATCACGAATCTGTAAGAATTTTGAGCACATCTTGCCCCTTATATTATTTTTCGCAAAAATCAATATATCCATCGCCCCTGGCACACAGTGTATCTCACTCAGGTCAACTCCATGAGATAATTTAGACTCACCCTCAGTATATCTACCGATGAAAATTACAGAATTCTACTCCAATAATTACGGAAGATACTGGGGTGTTTCCATGAGAAATGAGACACAATGTATATTTAATTAGATACTACACCCTTCAAATTGTTTTTGTCAATGTAGATACAAATCAGGAATTATATTTCTGATATATCACATGGAAGTAATTCTGGAACGCCTTGTGCTGTCTTGGTAAGTTTTCTCTAGGATGAAGACCTTTCCTATGAGGTTATTTCCAAACATTCAACAAATGGCCAGTCACTTGTACACGATACTTCTCAATGACTTTCTACTATTGCTGATCGGGGCCTTATGATGTTTCTCGCAATATGATCCGTTTCTTCGCTGGCTGCCGAATTTACTTTCCCAGAAATTCTATACTAAAAATGTGATTTGTTCGGATCGGTGAACCTCGCAGTAAAAATGTAAAACATTGCTGGTAGAGGTACAAGCAAGATTAGAAAAGCATGCACTGACGGGTCAGTAAGCTGTGTGATTGATATTATGCCATATGCATGCAAACACCAGTGTCCAAGGAGTATAACAATGTTGCGAGGTTCAATGATCGTCGTTAATATCAGAGAGGAGATGCTTTGATCCATTTTAACTGCGAAGTGGGCTGCACAAGATATGATAGATAGTACCAGCATCAGGTGTGGAAAGGAGTAATCTGCAAAAAAAAGTTGCTCTTCTAAAATATTTTTTCCATGAAAAACGTAGAACAAATAGACATGAATACTATAATAATGAACCCTTATATACAGTTAGGAGCAAAAAAATTGACCCACCTACTCCTTAATGAAATTAATATTGCTTACTAATATTTAGTTATTTATCGATCATAAACTATTACATTTCGGACAGATATACCTACTTTGTTTTTCATTTTGGAAACACAAACTGAGTTTGAACTTGAACTATTACGGTGGGTCGATTTCTTTGCTCGTAAGTGATATAGATATATATATATATATATATATATATATATATATATATATATATATATATATCTATTTATATATATATATATATTTATATATATATATATATATATATCTATTTATATATATATATATATATACTATGACATATCTTTTATAAACTGTTCAGCACACCAAAGACGAGAAATGCAGCCCTCCAAATAAATATACATATATGAAAACATAACTTTGTACTTTCCCGACATTGAAGTTTAATTTTGAATGGAGCAAGGCTTTGAGATCCCCTATTTCCTAGATCTTGATATTTTAACGGACTATTAAAAAAAACTATGTTTCATTCCAGACGAAAGATTTGACCGATTCGAAGGCGCGCTGGTATAATTTATAAAATGTAGATGCAAACTTAAATGCACGCATAAATATCTGCTCCTGCAAAAAGTTTAGAATCAGTAGTTAATGTTTGTTATGGATCTGAATTAGGCTGTGATTGTACATTGTTGGACAATATGAAGTGAAAACAAAAAACTCATTTTGGAGACAATAGAAACCCACTTCGAACTAAAGAAAGTAAAAGAAGATAATAATGAACTAGAAAAGAGGGGCAATCGGCTGGAGATTGTGTTTTTATATGGAATTCCCTTGGAAAACTATAAAATAATAGAGGACACTTAAAAAAGTGTTGGAAAACATACATAAGAATTTGGATCTGTCATTCATATCTAGAATCTAACCAGGAAATGACTAGGAAAAGGGATATCAATGTTCCTCAAAGTAATAATAATAAAGCGGCTTTATTCATCATTTCAATATCTTCACATAGAAAAACAGAGTACTATAAATACGAAAGAGAAAAGACAACATGATGAAAAGGCGAAGTGTCAGCTATAGCTGTTTTTCAACTTGACCATAATGATGCACAAGCGAGACTGAAAAGTAAACTATTCAAGAGTCATTTGAAAAATGCACTTGAAAATAAATTTAAGTTATTGATGCCATTGGAATAATCAAATCCAAACAAATTTTATTGCGTTTCCTATTCACAAAAAAACAAATTGGACGGGTCGTAAAAAATATCTTGAATAAAGCTGCTGTATGGAATGTATATAAAATATAAAAGTAAAAATTACAATACTGAACATAAACAAGATCTAAAAAGTAGGCGAATAATTCGGCGTTAGGAGAAAGTAAGTTTAAAAAGGAGAGTAAATACGTTATAATAGTTCATGACTATTGATATAATTTTCGAACTCTGCTACAGTGTGAAAGCATTTTTTATTAGAAGTTTCTTGAACCGGCATTCTCTCTCCAAGAAAAAAGGAAGTTTGTTGAAGAAGAGGAAAGAGTTTTTTGCCTTGTTTATTAATAGATATTTTAATTTTTCGTATTGTGGTCGTGAGTAATGTTTATCGAAATAGTTTCTGTTAATATAAATGAATGTCATTAGTTTCATTATGTATATGGATAATATTGTGAGAAAACTATAATTTCTAGAAGTATCTTTGCAGGAGGTTTTGTAGGGCAGTCCGAAAATACGTCGAATGATTCGTTTTTGTAAAATAAAAACTTTAACAAAAAATTAAACCGACGAAAAAATCAACTGAAAAGCAAAAAATAAAATAAACCTTCTTAGTCTAAATGATAATTGAGCTCCTAAACTAATGTGAGTAACTGATTTTGAGTCAGCGCCAAACAAACAATTATCGAAGATCATTATATTACTTTGAAAGAAGTAATCAAAACGCAGCCGTGCATCTCGCTGCCATCAATTTACGCTTTACCTAATTCAATTGCTAGTTTGTTTGGCGCCGACTCCAAATCAGTTACCCACATTAGTTTAGGAGCTCAATTATCATTTAGACTAAGAAGGTTTATTTTATTTTTTGCTTTTCAATTGATTTTTTCGTCGGTTTAATTTTTTGTTAAAAAGTTTTTAATTTTCAATTTTTTGTTGCTGAAATCTACTAATTACTACCTTCTTAATTTTTTATTACTTCCAAAATACTTACTTACCTAGCTTACTTCAACTATTAACTATTAAATAATATGATTTTCTATTTTAACTATTTATTGTTATATAATATGAATCAATTTTGAAAGTTCTGGTTAGTTGATTTCATCACTTTGTGTATAATCCCATCCTTTCATAGAATGTAATCATTTTGATGGATGTAGGAGGGTGTGTCAATGTCAACTACATATGTGTGCCAAAGTTCACAAGTGAAAAATCAATCATCCCCCATTTTTCTACCCTTAGGGGTGGATCGATTCATTACAAATTGGAATATGATCAACTATGAGGTATACCCTTTCTAATAAAAAAAGAATCATCCAAATCGGAAAACCCACTACAAAGTTATGCCTGATAGAATCGGTTAACGGACCAAAATTCAGAGGGAGAACGATCAATATCCTTCATTTTGCTACCCTTAGGGATGGATTTTGTTGTTCAAATTGAAATGGGACCAATTTCGAAGTACACCCTATCCACTGAAGAAAGAATTATCGGAATCGGACGTCTCAGTAAAAAGTTATGCGTGATCATACATGAAAAAATTGTATAAAAAAAATAAATATACGCGTCAACTAGAGAACCTCCTACTTTTTGGTTTCGTCGGTCTTATGTCAGAGGCTTGACCCTATACAAAAATACTGTATGATATAGCTGAATATGCAAAACCATAGTATTAATCCAGTAAATCGGTGTTGAGAACTGTCGTTTTCGTAACAAAATTGCGGAAGTTTTTTTATCGATAGTTCTGTATGTTTTTTGGGGTGCCGAATCCGAATCAATGGAAAATTGGCTTTCGGTGAATTTGCTCGAATTTTTCATATATTGCAGAATTCATGATGCTGATCAAATGTCTCCATTCAACAGTTTAGATTATATAGGGTACTTTCAAATGGTCATTGTGAAGAGACTTCTTCGAATATATAAAACAAATCGAGTATGCATCGATTGTTCATATGGCTGAACTCATCCCCTATTTTGCAACCTTTAGGGGTGGGTTTTGGCGAATATGGTGAGGGGGTGGTTTTCGGCGAAGGTGGGGGTAGGGGGATGGTGGTGATCTGGGCGGTTCGTTGAGGAAGGGTTTGGGAAAAGGGCGGTTGTGGGGGGGGGGGGGGGGTGGTAGGGAAAAGGCTGGGGGAGTGGTCTGTGATTGGTCGCAGTGGTGGCAGCCATGTTGTGGATGGGAGTGTGTGATTGAGAGTGGGGGTGGGGAGAGCTGTGATAGGTCGTGTAAATGGTGATAGCCGCCGGCCGCTATCCAATAGCCGAGCAACAGCAGCAGCCATATTGAAATGGGAGTGGGTGGGGCCGTCCGTTAGCCACAATCGTCAACCAATAGCGTCAACGGCATTGGTCGGTTGTTCAATCGAGGAAATGACTAAACGGCGGCCATTTTGGAAAGTGAGAGGAGTCACCAGTGTTTATGAGCGATGATGCGGCCATGACTCAACCGACAAGTCGTTGCAGAAATCTTAGCAGCCGTTTCTGCGTCAGCACTTTCGTTATCAGTTGTTTATTTAAACGACCGGATATCGGCGGCATCCTTTGAAAGAGTTTGTTTACATTAACTCAGATAAGGTTGCAGGTGTTCATCCCGATCTGTGAGAATTCGCAGTAAACAAGCAGTTCTTAGAAATAATAAAGACGCAATTCTGAGAATTAGATCGTTCGATCCGTGGGATCCTTTTGCATATTCAAGGCCAAATGATTGCATCATATTAGCCAGTTCTGAGAATGTTGTCGAGTTGGCAGTTTTTAAATTGCGCAGTAGAGAATTGATGTACGTTACCGATCCCCACCGTCAGGTTCATTCATCATCTGTCCTCTGAACTGTAAACATCATTCTGTTCAGTGCTCTCTCTCGCTCTCTGAGTTTATGTGTTTGTGCATCTACCAAACCAAACATCTAAAAAACGTAAGTTTTTATTTTGTTTTACTTTTTTTTCAAAAAATTTTTTTTGTATGCCAAAAGTTCACTTTGAGTTTTTTGTTTCAAACATTTCTTCATATATCGAGGGTGGGGAATTTTTTTTCTATTTGTTTACGGGGAGGGATTGTTTTTTCTTCAGAAATTCTGAGGAATTGTTTATTTATTATAGATGAATCTTGCAGAAATAAACGCTGTGGCGAGCAGTAGCTACAGGGAAACCGTAGCTCTATCAACATTGCCGCTAAACAAGCCTATGCTAATCAAGAAATTGAGAGTGGTTGAAACGAAGTACGGGGACACAATAGTAGCCGATTTGGAAACCAAATCAGTCTTCCTACCAAGGAGGGTTTTTGAGGTGTTACAACCGAAAATAGACGAGTTCAAACCTCGAGACTATTCAATGACCGTGAAGCCATCCACGACGAAGACACCTGTCTTTGAATTCATCCACAACTAAGTCCATCCGCCACGACGACGACAACTGGGACGGCTGTATTCGATTTCATTAAATCAAGGTGAGAGAGAGAGAAAAAAATTATATCTGTATTCTGTTTGTGAAAAAGCATTCATTTTCCTCGTTTTTTAAATAACCATGAATTCTAAACGAATTGCCGCTCTCAGCGATGATATGATTATTAAATACAGGGAGGCTCACTTCTCGAACAAAAATCCAGTCCAATGGAACGCGAATCATGGCTAAAACATTTAACATATAGTATTCGGCTTTGTACAAAGGGCATCCAAATTTCAGCCGACAGTTCCATTGGAATATTGAGAAAATTGGAAACAAATTTGGGGCATTTGAAAACATGTCGTAATTTCATAAAAAATTTGGGGGTAGAGGGCCAGGAGATGGCTACCAGAAAAAATCTAAAAACCCGAGTCATTTGGGAAGATTTGAAGTCGACGTTCCGGGGACGAGTTCGTACAGGGGTAATCATAAATTTGACACATAAAGATACCATTAAATTTTTCAAAGACGCCTTCTGCCTTTTCAAACGTAGAATCAATAACATGTTGAAAAAATTCCCCATGCTGAAGGTGAATACTTGTTTTTGCGGGGAATTCGTCAAAATGGGCTTGGATGGGAAAAAACTCGATTTAAAATATCTCAATACTAAAAACCAAGTGATTGATAGGGGAACAGATTTACAGGGGTGGTTCGAAGAATTTGTTGTAGATAAATTGGGCAATAAATTGGAGGAATTTTTCATCGGACTTCCACAAGCCATTGCTAGAAAAAAGGCTTTTATTAACGTGCGAAATACCAACGACAACAATTGTTTCGGATGGGCAGTCGTGTCAGCTCTATACCCCGTTAAAGTAAATACAGAGCGTACATCAAAATACCCTCATTGGTCGACCGTACTGAATATGGAGGGGTTGGAATTTCCCATAACTCTCAGTCAAATTTCAAAATTCGAAAAACTTGACAGTATTTTGGTGAATGTTGCTCGGCTATTGGATAGCGGCCGGCGGCTATCACCATTTACACGACCTATCACAGCTCTCCCCACCCCCACTCTCAATCACACACTCCCATCCACAACATGGCTGCCACCATTGCGACCAATCACAGACCACTCCCCCCCCTTTTTCCCTACCCACATACACCCCACCCCACCCTCTCATAAACCTACAACCACCATTTTTCCCAAACCCTCCTACAACGAACCGCCCATGACCACCACCATCATCCCTACTCCCCCCTTCGCCGAAAACCACCCCCTCACCACATTCGCCAAAACCCACCCCTAAGGGTTGCAAAATAGGGGATGAGTTAGAAGCCTTGTAGTTATACTACTAATACATTATAGAGAACAATGATTCCTGCATGTACAGACGATATACAGGGTGAGTCCAAAGATTGCAAGTTTTTCAATGATTTCCAAAAAAATTAGCATTGGAATTTCATTCATTTTCAGATATTTTGTAGGATACCAATATCAATTGAGATTGATATTAGAATATCCTGAATTAAACTGACATATCTATTATGTATTTCTCATGAAACTGCACCAGTCCTGCTTATTGATATATCCAAATGCCTGAAATTCCGGAAAAGTCGGTTACAAACTCGATCGTTTACGGTGAAGGTTCACTCTGCAGATACATGAAATATACAGGGTGGATCAAAACTAGTGTCCTTTACTGATAATTTCCTTGAAGAAGTTATGATTGATATTGATGTCGTTGAAGCTTTTTCAGAAACACATTCTGTTCGACACACATCTGCCGAAAGATTTTGTAAATAAAACTTTATCTACTACGATTACTAGAACAACTCGAATGATGGTAGAAGAATCTCGAGAAATATTGCACATAATTAAAACAGAAACATTGATTTACAACAAAATAGGAAACGAAATATGCTCATATCCCATTAAAAAGACGTACCTATATGGAATGTATAGGTTGCTAATGAAGAACGACAGGAAATCCAGAATTATTCAAGTTTCAGTGTTCAAATGACATCCTGTTGGAAACCTTGGGCTCACCGCCGAACAACTTTCAATTGATCTTGATTGATTATCTATTATAATATCTACTTCAATATCAAAACTGTGGAATTCTTTGAACGGAAAAACAGTATATAACAAGGTACTAATGAACTAAAATTAATGATGACATGAACAACAACAAAAGGATGATTAACATGTCCCTCTCTATGCTCAGCATCCTCTACATGGATGAGAAGGGCATGTGATGGATACCTTTTATACTGTTCATGACGTGCGTAGCCAAGGTACCAGATAACACTGGCCACATGGGCAGAACATCCAAGGGTCCTGGCTCCAGTTTTACAAGTGCAATAATATATCTTGACATGTTTTTTGGGTAACCTTCCACAGTCTGAAAATGAAAATATAATATTTTTTTGATAGGCAAATTCAGAAAACGGCAAGTTATTGACAAATTGAATCATTTTTCTATAGGAAATATAATTTGGTGAACGCAATAACTTATCGGGGTGAACTAATCAGTTTGCCCTTTCTACACTTGTATAGATTTTCCTGATTATATTTTCATTTTCAGACTGTGGAAGGTTACCCAAAAAACATGTCAAGAAACGTTGTTCCTCCACAAAAAACCACATTCATTCAATACTTGCAATAATATACAAATATAACATCTTCAACACTATTGATTTATTCAATATCCTCTACATTTGCTTCGAATGCTATGAATAATTGATATTTGGTGACATTACGGAATCTTGAATGAACTCTTATTCGTAAAAATCCACGCTCATTCGTATTTACATCCATTTAAAATTCATTTTCATCATGATGTTATACAGTATCTTGTATACACGATGCTGCCAATTCTACCTGGTATATGCCAATAGTTATATCTCGTACCAATTGTAAATCTGATCTTGGGAATTCATTGAAATGATCCTGTCTTAGTGATGTCCACTGACCACGTCTCATATTTAGATTTTCTGGCTTGAACTACGTTGACTCTATTAGCCTTTTCCAACATTATATTGGCAATTCTCTCTCATTTGAATAAGCGGATGGTACTTATTTATTATCGCTCCTGCTATTTGTAGAAACATTTCATATTTTTAATATGATGTGTATCAATTTTGTGATAAAAAAATTGTCATCATTGTCTTCAAATGACCGTTCCGTGCCTCAACTATCCACCTAGTTTTTGTTATGATTCTGGACTTGTTGGCTTCACAATTAATGCCGATATTCTGAAGAGAAGAGCATATCGGTATCCCCTATCTACAATAAAAATATCACCTGGATGAAACCATCCTCTCATTTGGTTGACATCTATACTCAATTCATTCTGCAGTATGCGTGCATCATTATTTCCCGAATCTGCGAAATATGGGCCTTGAATATCCAAAATGTAACGATTAGTACCCATAATTAGGACTGGTTTGATTAAATGTCTCCCTTTGTGTTGAGAATATGATTGTCATAATACCCGGAAGTTGAAACTTTTGTCGAGGTACAAATAAGTACTATCTATATAAACTATGGCTTTTGGTTCATTGGGTTGTGGATTGTACAATTGATTCGCAAAAACACTAACATGTCGTTCTATAAATTGTTCTCTTGCTATTGGAACGAGTCATCAAAGATTCTCGCACTTCAGTTATCACTTAACTTGTTGCCTAGCGGCTTGAATAATTGAATATGATGGTTAAAAATTCAGCAGAAATACCTTGTCGGAGTTTGCATAAGAATGCCCATAAATCTTTTTTAGATATATGTCCCTCTCCTCTATCTTGTCTTGGTACAGATACACAATGATTATATAAGTCACCAAACTGTTCTTTCGTGAGCGGAGCAATGGATTTGAATTATTAATCAGAAAAACTATTCTCGTCCTCGTAAACCAATTTACGCTTAGCGGCAGTTCAGAGTTCGTTTAAAAATTATTGACCTTTCAGAGCATGAGGTCTATTGATATATCTTAAGCCTATCTGTTGGATGGGAAATAAAAACCCACGATCATCAAGATGAATTCTACAGGAACGGGTATTTTCTGGTATATAGATGTTCTGATTTATAGACTCTGCATTCTATTGTGAGTCTTTGAAGATCAGCTACACCATTGCAAATGAGACACGTGTGCCTTGAGGGTTGTGTTGAAATGTTCAATCTCAAACATCCTGGGGCTTCTTGAAGAAAATACCTTGTCGGAGTTTGCATAAGAATGCCAATAAATCTTTTTTAGGAATAATTTTTCTGATTAGGAATTCAAATCCATTGTTCCGCTCACAAAAGAACAGTTCGGTGACTTATATAATACTAAGACAAGATAGAGGTGAGAGCTCTATCTTGTCTTGGTACAGATACACAATGATTATATAAGTCACCAAACTGTTCCTTTGTGAGCGGAGCAATGGATTTGAATTCTTGATCAGAAAAACTAGTCTTGTCTACTTAATCCAATTTACGCTTAGCGGCAGTTTTGAGTTCATTTAAAAATGATTGACCTTTCAGAGCGAAATGTCTATTGATATATCTCAAGCGTATCTGTTGGATGGGAAATAAAAACCCACGATCATCAAGATGAATTCTACAGGAACGGGTATTTTCTGGTATATAGTTATTCTGATTCATACCACGTTGACTCTGCATTCTATTGTGAGTCTTTGAAGATCAGCTACACCATTGCAAATGAGACACGTGTGCCTTGAGGATTGTGTTAAATATTCAATCTCAAACATCCTGGATCTTCTTGAAGGTGACGAATCTTCTGAATAATTGATTGGTTGCATGTCAAACAGATTCTATTTCCATAAATTTCTGCGACATGTGGAAGTCCCTTTTGGTCGCGTCTTTTAATGGCAATTTCTCGTTTCAGTTCATTTGGTTCTCCATCGAGTCGCGCCATATTTTATGTATTGAATATAACATCACACGTACAATTCAAGCGGTGACGATTGGCCATTTTTTCAATAATTGATCTGATTTCAATGAGAACTTAACATATGCAATGATTGCAAAATGACAATTCAGTATTTGTTAAACAAATGGATATGGTTGCTATATATCATTCCAAACCAGAGCCATTCTGACCAAACTAAAGTTGCAGCTAGTCCATCTCCTCTCCAAGTGTGGGGTACTTTTCAAATGAAATTAGTGTCGGAATGACATATGACTTAGAGTGAACATTTTATGGCATAGGCTTACAAATGGAAAGTGTGAGTCCATATTTTTTCGTAATAAAGAAATCATTTATATGAGATTATATTGGCCATTAATAGTTCACAGTAGGCTACTAAACATGTATTCCTTTCCATATACAGGAAGTTTCAATTACCAATCAATCGACATTTCACCAATTGAGGTGTGGTTTATTCCAAAATTCAATATGCAACATATATCTAGAATTGAAATTGATTGTTGTTACGCGAATGTGATACACTCTGTATAGCTATGAAACATTTTTTGTAATGAAATATGAGTATATTCGTTATTATAATATTTGTTATTCAATGATTTTGTTTTATTTTTTGATATTTTTAGAGATTATTTTACCTTCACTCGTGTCTTTCTACTACTTGTAGTATATATAGGTTTATACATATCATTCAAAATATTCCAGAAAAAATTGTTCAAAATCTTTCAACAGATGTGTGTCGAACACATATTTGTGGAAATGCTTCAATGACATCAATATCAATCATAACTACTTCAAGGAAATTATCATTAAAGGACACTAGTTTTTGATCCCCGTTGTATATTTTATGTATCTGCAGAGTGAACTTTCACCGTGAACGATCGATTTTCAGGCATTTGGATATATCAATAAGCAGGACTGGAGCAGTTTCGAGAGAAATACATAATAAATATGTTTAATTCAGGAGATGCCAATATCATCAATCGCAATTGATATTGGTATCCTACAAAATATCTAAAAATGAATGAAATTCCACCGCTCAATGTTTTGGAAATCACTGAAAAACTTGCTATCTTTGGACTCACACTGTATATCGTATGTACGTGCAGGAATCATTGTTCTCTATGGTGTATTCAAATCGGCCGTATGAACAATCGATGCATACTCGATTTGGTTTATATATTCGAAAAAGTCTCTTCACAATGGCCATTTGAAATTTTGGAAAGTTATCTTTAGCACCCTATATAATCTAAACTGTTGATTTTAGAAAAGTGGTGCAATGGAGACATTTGATCAGCAGCACGAGTTCTACAATATATGAAAAATTCGAGCAAATTCACCGAAAGTCAATTTCCCAATGCAGGAGGTCAGCTTCACAACAAAAAACGCAAAAAACCTCAAAATTCTCGCACTTTTTGTAGTTATTCGCTAATGTCTCGAAAACTATGCTTTTTTTGAAGATGACTATTCTATACAAAATTAAAGTAGACAAAATTTTCTACAAAATGCACTATTCAACTCCACCCGCTACAACTCGAAAAATATACATGTTATCGACAAAAATCCTATACCACATGAAGGTACCTCAAATTTCCTAAAAGAGACGCCTCTAACATTCATGTTTCTGATAAGGGGGAATTACATTAATAAAACATTTATTTCCCCTCCAAGGTGAGGCCCTCCAGGCCCGTTCAATTGTTTCCCACCTCATCTGCTCTTTACTAGTGGTGGGTTAGTCAGCTGTTGAATGATCAACGCGACGTGGTCGAATCTTCAAAGCTACAATATTTTCTCAGTTTTCTTTGGCGGTTCAAGTTTTTGTTGGTTAGGTGCGTGCATAATGTCTCATCCGGAATATGTAAATTGTGACAAACTGTCAGAAGATGGGACATAGACAAGTGTGGTGAGAAAAAAAGTATTGAAATCTTTCATCAAGCCAGTAAGAAGAGACAGGATACTAAGGATACTAAATGCAGGAAGAACTACGTGACAGAAAAGTATATAAGTTCTTATTTGAAAAGGACTCAGAAAATCCTGAATCGAGGCCGCTGTGATCAAGTATCCCTGACTTTGCCTTTAACACTCACTGTTTTTTATGTGGAGAGGTGCCTAGGACTATGCCAAGGAACAAATAAAAAAGCCTCCCTTAAAATGCAATTTGGTGAACCCTAAGGGAAATTAGCCGTTAGAGAAAATGTGCTCACACTTGCGAGAAACCTAAATGATGAATTTGGGCGAAGTATAGTACAACGTGTGGAGCCAGTTACCGACTTGGTAGCAGCTGATGCGCAGAACCATTTTTGTGCATGAAAACTCTGCTTTGCAGACCCCCTGGAGGTGGGGTGGAAGATGTTATGCAAGCAGTTTACTATTTTCTAGAAAACTCTGACGAGGAAGGTTAATTCACCATGGAAGAATTGATGGAGCAGATTGAAGGTGATTTCCGACCGCATCCGTGCACTATCAGAAGACACCTCCTTCAGAAGTACGGCGAAGATATTTTGGTTTCAACAAGTAAACCTTACGTTGTATTTTTCAGATCCACTGGACAGAAAATTATTAATGAATCCTGGTATCGATGTTTGGAGGCTCCCAGAAAAAGAAAAAAAACGTGTCATAGTTGGAGCAGCCGCTGCCGTTATTGTGGAAGACGCAATTATATAATTTGACTGAATATCCCCCTTCAGAAAAGGGTTTTAGATGAAACTGAGGATCTCATTCCTGAAACTCTTCGAGTGTTCATGGACACTGTGGTGCTCAATAAAAAGCGAGGTAATCTGGAGAAATGGAAGAAAAAATCAGCAGCCATTGCACATAGCGTGATAAGTGCTGTGTGACCAGCGTCATTCCTTTTCCCCCTTCAAATCGGCTTGGCAGCATTTCTTTACAAAAAATATGATTCTCGCAAATCAATAGTAGATGTCCTGTCTTCCATGGATTTTTGTTCCTCGTACAATGAGGTAACTCGATTTGAAGTGTCGTTAATTATGTGTCCTCCCCGCAATGGGGGGTATCCGAATTGCCAGCCCAAAAAATGCTGTTGCCCCGGGTCAAAAGGTTGCACGGATGAAAGATGTACCATCAGCAGGATTCGTTGGAAGCTTAGGAGCTGTTCCACTGAAACATTTTGACAGGACTAGCCGCTATTCTGATCAATGACCTGAGTACTGTGGCTTAACAACAAATCTAAAAATATTCCAGGAATTCCGGGATGGAATGGTTTTATGGAGGAGGTATCAAACAACATTCATAGACTGCCAACCCTTTATAAATGCGCCTCCCGGGGAATACGACACGTTATACACATCATTGCTGTCTGCCGTTGAGAAGACATATTCGTTGGGGCAGCGAACAACTTTCATCAGGTTCGATCAACCTCTCTACCTGAAGGCGCGAGATATGATAGAGTCGTGGGGGAGACCCTGAGCTACCTGACGTGATCATACGACTAGGTGGGTTCCAGTTTGTTTATATCTTTCGTGGGGGCTGTGGGGTATATTATGAAAGGGAGTGGCCTGTCCGATCTATTCAACACGACTACGCAGTCAACAGCACTGAAAAGATCATGGGAGGCCACGCCCATGCCAGGGCGATCAGGGGACACACGTTGGCTTTCCCAGCTCTTGGTACGGTGATAATGGAGTCCCTACACTTTTCTTCAACATTTAAATTCGATGTTCAGTAGTGGGGATCGAACTGAGCTACTGGATGCAGATAAAAGTGATTGCGGGAAAGAAATTTCAAAAAAATTTGAAACCCAGCCTCAACATCTCGCCAATCTAGGCCCCACATCAAAGTTATGGATTCAATATTTTCAAATGATAAATTTGTTGTTGAAATTGGGCAGATGGGTAATTGGAAACTAACTACACCTTCGAGTCGTACACGATATGCTACCATATTTCCACGCCAGCGGGCACTATCTATACGCCAAGTGCGCGGACTTGTATTTGCAAGATATGCTCATACTAGAGCAATCCATGCCACCTGATGAATTTGAAGCGTTCACTTCGAAAGGGGGTTTCACTATTCGACGTGGTGACAAATGCTGGTGCGGAACATGGAGCGATATGTGCATTGAACAGCAGCTCATGAAGCACATGAAGGATGAAGGAGGGCTGAGTAGAACGCGTGGATTCAGCGAGGGCATCTTGGCAATATGGACGATGGGAATGAGTTCGTTCCAGCATGTCGCGAACACGATTGAGGATTTCTGCGGTGTAAACTTCGAAACGTCCGACCAGCATATGGACAGTCTTGATGCAAGAGTAAATCTTGATAACAATTGAACGAAAAAGATGTTGGAATGGTTTGATCAACACCCACCTTTCCCAGAAACCTCAGTACGAATATCAATCAGCAGTGGGGTTGTGGGAGGACATGAAATCAATTGTCACTTGTCCAGGGAGGTGGGGATCAAAGGTATCAAAAGTATTTTTAGCAATGACTTCAAAGCCGTCAAGTTCAAACGGACCGACCGAGTGCTGCCCCTCGCAACCATGAGCTCAGCAATCGTCATTAATGATCAACCAGTGGTCATCAAGCCACCCATTCTGTTCCAAAGGATGGTTGTCGCCAAATAATCAGGAGAACTAACTAACCTACGAATTGGCTCCATATCTCCTAGCTTTGTTCGATGACGGTGATATGCGGGAAGGCACACAATCTGCTTTGTACAAAGCTTTCGTACCTCTTCCAGACACCACACTGTTGGATACCAGTACAGTGTGTATGATTGATGGGAGCTTTCTGTTGCACAGAGTCGTTTGGTCGAGTGGACATAACTTCGAACAAATTTGTAACTCATATATCCATTATATACGCAGTAAATATTATCAAAGTGCAAAAATTGTGTTCGACGGGTATTCGGACGGACAGAAGAGTACGAAGTCCATGGAGCGCTTGAGGAGGTCGACCAAAAGGCAGTCCGTAGAAATACAATTCAGCAGCACCATGACACCAACAGTTTCACAAGGAAATTGTCTATCGAATACGAAAAACAAGGATAGATGATCACTATGCTGATGACAAAATGCAGTGGAAGTGAATCGCCTCCAAGCAGGCGGTTGATGATGCAGACACACTGATAGTGCGGACGGCAGAATTCCTGACTTCGGTTCACAAGACGGTCGTAATTGTGGGGGAAGATGTTGACCTTCTGGTCATAACGATGGGTCTCCAACTCCCCCAATGTATATTTTCTCAATCCAGGGAGAGATAAAGCCCCCTCAGCTCCTGAACCATCCGGGAAGTTCAATGGGAGAAGAGTGTTGCCAACCACATACTCTTCTTCCACGCAATGAGTGGTTATGACTCAACGTCTGCGTTATTCAAGCAAGGCAAGGTTAAATTTCTCAAGACCCTCTCAAAAAATCAGGATCTCGAATCACACATTACTGATCTTTCAGCCCATCCAAAGGAAATAATAGCTGCTGGTGAGAAATTTCTGATTGCCCTTTATGGTGGTAAACATCCAACCACAACACTCAACAAGCTGAGGTATAAGCAATACGTGACATCAGCCTACAAGGCTTCAGCAAACATGGCTTCTATACCACCCACTGAAGTTGCATCTCAAAAACACGCCTTCAGAGTTTCAGGTGCAGCAGGGGATCGGAAACCACTTAGATCCAGAGCAATGGGGGTGGAAGTTGACAAAAATGGGTTAGTTCCCATTACCACACCAAAACCCCCGGCTCCCGAGAGGCTTCTTCAGCTCATATCTTGCAAATGCAAGACATATTGCCAAGGTCGGTGTGGGTGTAGGCGACCACTGTCTGAAGCAGCTGAGAATACATGAAATGTTTTGCAGCATTATGCATCTTCATTAATCAATTTCTTCCTTTGATGACAATAATCATTCAATTACATGTTTTTTCCACAACCCCTGGGCCTTAGCTTGGCCATTGCCAAAGACCTTTCACCTGGATCTTGTAGTGCACATGAAACATTGCGTGGTACACCGACAACCAAACGGAGACGACCAAAATAACTGCGCACATGACATCAGGTATTTTTTCATACATCGATAGTTCACTATACGAATTATCTGTGTTATGTTACCATGCTCTTCACTAAATGCCTTCTTTCTTTTCCAGATGGAGAAACTACTCAAAGTCATCACCCAATCCTAGGCTCGACTTTCATTTCACTATATATATATATATATATATATATATATATATATATATATAATATATATATATATATATATATATTGTTATGAAAATCGCCTTTTGACACGATAAAACTTCATTTCTAACTTTTACTCAGCTCTAGGCACATGAAAAATGCTGTACATAGCTTGCTTTCATTTGGGACAAAATTTGTGTCTACTGATTTTGACCAAGTAAAAAACTTTGTTATACGCACTTGCACGTTGAGAAATTTCATGACATTAGAAAAAAAAATGTTCGTAAACTTTTTCAAATTCAATAATTTTTCCAAATGGGGATTTCTCGGTTTAATTTCGGGACCGAGATAAAAGTTCATATTGTATAAATTATATTCATAGCTAAGGAGATTCTTCCCAACGGAATTAAACACGATTTTGTTCAGATTTAGAAATGCTTATTTTCAATCCCATGTCTGGAGGTTTGTTTTGAGTATTGGCAGCGTTCTGACGGAGCCGCCGCCGCCTTGTTCACGTGCAGGTGTCCTTCTCAATAGTCAGCGTTATTTTTTAACGGTCGACGCTGAGAAAATTCAGACAAAATAGCTTTGTTTTTTTTTCGGAGTCGATGCCGAAACATATATTTTTGAAGAGTTTCAGTTTTCAGTCTGGGTTCGAAGTAGAAGGGCTATGTCACTACGGGGCCACCTCTCCGCGCATCGGTTACCCACATGGTCCCGCACCACCACAAAATGGCGGTTTCATGAGAGGGGTGGGGGTGGTTGTATGTGGGTAGGGAAAAAGGTGGGGGGATGAGTGGCCTGTGATTGGTCGGAATGGTGGCAGCCATGTTGTGTATGGGAGTGTGTGATTGAGAGTGGGGGGGTGGAGAGAGCTGTGATAGGTCGTGGGCGTGGTGATAGCCGCCGTCCGCTATCCAATAGCCGAGCAGCATATTGAAATGGGGGTGTCAACCAATATCCGTCAACGGCATTGGTCGGACGGAAGTGTCACGGAATGGTGGTGGCCGCCATGGTGTGTAGT
>JAFIRS010005679.1:0-51619 GCA_018342105.1 Gonioctena quinquepunctata | reverse complement strand
TCACCCATTCTGTGTTTTTTTTACATTTCCATTTAGATAAAGGTACTTTCGTCACTAAAACAAATTGTTTTGACAGTCTGGCTGTTGGTTAATTTTAGTTTCCATATTTTCACAAAATTCTAAGTCTTTGGTCTGGGTGGTCTGAGGTTGATGAACCATTTTTAATTTGTATGGATGAAATTTTTTTTTCAACCCCCTGTGTACTGTACTTCGACGACTTCACAGGTAGATGCAGCGTGAGTTGTTGAAGAAGTAGTAGGATTAACTATTACGCCAGGTATATCAATTTTCTCATCGAAATTTGTGGTCGCCAGATTTTTTTCATCATTAATACTACCCGTTGTTTCAAACTTACGAAGAAGCCCCCTTTAAATAAGTCCTCGAAACAGGGCGATCGGGAAACCTCATTAAAAAATGCGTTCTGCTGCATGAATATTTTGTCTAGTTTCACCAAAATTGGGATGGCTGTACTTTATCACCTAAAACGCGTTCATTTCCTCTCGAAACCTTGAGCGTTCAGCTCCAACTGTTTAACAAATTATTAAAATGTACAAAATATTAAAGTACCAAAGTTGCAAAACATTTAAAACGTTGATCAACAATCAAATTATTAAATGTACAAAACCTGGACAATTAAAAAAAGTCGAATTAGGGAGACAACAAAAACGTCAGCTATTTGACAACTATCGGGAGACTTGAATTTTTAATTTTAGTATTAACTGATTTAATTCACCCCGCAGCTTGCGTTTTTAAAAGGGAGTTCCAAACTGCCATAAAACAAAAAACAAAATTACTATCATTGAATGGGTTTTTTTCGATACTTTTAAAGGGTGCGCCGGTAGGGTTCCATTAAAAATTTGGTCACAATGGCCTTGTGACGTCATCTTTGACGATTTCGTCATCTATCATCACTAGTAGGGAAGTTTACAACCTTTAATATTCAGTTTCCAAATTTCACTTGTTTATGTATAATTGTTCCAAAAATAAGAGGGGTCGAGGGGACTTTTGAGAAGCACTGTATATTTTAACGTTCCCTAAAAATTAAAAATAGAGTGAATCTTTCACGATTAAGACATTAGTTGATTATGTAAAAATCATTAAATACTACCAGAAAATAATTTGTCAAATATGAGATTTTAAACCTAATTCTTTCAATCCGGATATAGGTGAGCAGCGGTGAATAGTGACTATGTGTTGTTTCCCACTTGAACGTGGTCAACGGGTAATGAATCTATAATTAATTGTACGTTAATTTTATACTAAGTTCATAATACAATAATATGATTATTAGATATATTTGAATATACAGGGTTGATCAACAATTTTCAACAATATATTTTGATATGTGTATTCAATATATTTATTCCTTTTTTACCACAACATTTTGTGAAATATTTATTTGAATATACAGGGTTGATCAACAATATTTGACGACGGGCCCTAAGTAGCTTCGTTTTGTTGTCAGCAACCGGCCCCTGGGGGGGGTTGAGGGGTTTATTTTCACTCTGCCCTTTTCAGTAATATTTCTGCACATTCTAGAACATTTCATACGTGAGTTCATGGTCGACAGATTTAGTAATTGTAGAAAACATTAAAAATTTTTTTTTTTATTCGCGATTTTTTTTTTTCAAATTCGGGATGAAGAGCATAATATCTACACAGTCTCTCATACATTGATGTTTCTGCTAAATTTTTGGAAAATTTCATAAATTTGAGTTGGTCTGAAAATTTAAATTAATAAATCAGAAAATCTCCAAATTGACTTATTGCTCATTCGATATTTTTCTAAAATTAGAATAGGAACAAAAATTAAAATAAAAGACTCTTTCAACAATGTTTCAGCCTTTTTTCGGGAAAATTTCATGTATATTTGTTGTTGTTTGGAAAAGGTCCCCAAGAAAAAAAATTTCCGGAGGCTGAACACGCGTTTCTAGTCCTTCCTTTAATTTATGGTTTCGCATAAAATCGAAATAATATTTAATCTATTCATATATATCAATAATAATGAAACAAATGGATAAAATTTTTTTTAAAACAAGATCCAACTAAATTTTGCACTGGTCCTATTGGTACAGTACCCTTTTCAGAAACCCGGCTGCCCCAAGTGGCTTGGTTTTGCATTGTTTTCAAACAAAAGAACACGATACAAAATCAGACTATGTTCTTGATTGCATTCCAAAATATCAGTCAACATACCCTTATAATCCTAATATCTCGAGGAATATTTTGTTTTACTATAGCCTTGTTATATGGATACATTTCAATAAAATAACTAATAAAAACCTTTTTAAAGACGAGCATTTATCTAAGCCGTGCACTAAAACCTATAAAATGAGTTTGTCATCACTGACATTGATTATTTTTTGTTGAATGATTTGGTTTCAAAAAGCTTGTTGCCTGAAGTGTTTATAAAAGTAAGTACCAATTAATTTCATTGGACAATGATTGGTTGGTAAGTAAGTAACAACTTGCCAAAGTATTAATTTTATTACAATTCGCGCGACAAGCTTTTTGAACCCAAATCATCCAACAAAAAATAATTAAATAATTGTCAGCGATGACTTTAACTTATTTTATACGTTTTAGTGCACGGCTTAAATAAAAGCTTGTCTTTAAAAAGTTTTTTATTAGTTATTTTATTTTTTGCTTTTTAGTTAGTTCGCCTCAATCTGCTCATTTCTAGTAGAGCATCGTTATCACAAGGTCTCCTCCCTGTAACTTTTGAGCTGAAAGAAATCATGATCTCCGACCCCAGAAACTCCCTCACACCAATTTTGAATAGAATCTGACCGTAATCACAAAACTCGTCCGCCATCCTGGAGTCGCCATCTTGAATTTAAAGATTTTGACAAAAAATTCATAATCTCCTAACCTGAAAACCCCCACATACCAATTTTGAATAAAATATGACCATAATCAGAAAACTGGTCCTCCATCTTGGAGCCACCATCTTGAATTTTGACAAAACATTCGAAATCTATGACCGCGAAAACCGTCGCATACCAATTTTGAATCAAATCGGACTGTAATCACAAAACTCGTCCCCCATCTTGGAGCCGCCATCTTGAATTTACGAATTTTGACAAAAAACCATAACTCCGACCCCGAAAACCATTACATACCAATTTTGGATCAAATCGGACCTTAATTACAAATATCGTCCGCCATCTTGGAGTCCCCATTCTGTTTTTTGTCTAACAAAAATTCCATAATGCATTGTCACCAGAATTATGAACGCCTGCCAAATTTCAAATTAATCGGACGACTAGAAGTCGGTCAAAATTCAGTTGCAAGATTTGACCCGAACATACATACATACAAACATAGTTACATACAAACAGTTACATACATACAAACATTGCAAGTTAAATAAAAGCTTGTAAAATAAAAATAAGCCGCAGATACTGAAAATGCAATACCACTCTTGAAATGGTTCAACCAGAGCAAGGTATGCAATCCTAGCTGCCAAGTAAACCAACACATTAAAAATTGAAAGAATTATTCCGCCGACTCTGTTAGGTGGTATTAATATAACAACTTTTGTTTTCTTTCAGTTTCTTCAACAATCATGGACAGAAAGAATTTCCCTACGCCTTCTCAAGAAGAGAGCGCCTCAGCTACACTCGACCTGCTGAAGATTATGACTAATACTTGATTTGAAGGAGAGGCTGATAGAGAGAATCCTCAGGATGGTGGTGTGACTGGACCATCTCATAATATTGAGGAGGGTACTGTTCCTGATGATATTAACTTATCACAATGTTCCTCATTGCAGTGTCCGCCGGTTTCATCCCAGGATGATTTTGAATTGAAGGCCACCATAAAGCGTCCAAGATGGCATTTCAGCGAAAATTTCGTCCAACAACCTCCTGCGGCAAAACGACGTATCAAGAAGCAGGTACCAGTGAATGCACCTCGAAAGTCAAAGGGGTTTGCCAAGGGTTCGGGGCTACAGAAGTTTAAAAATGATGCACGGCCCAGTTCAAATAGGCAAGTGCGTAATGTAGTAACCGAACCTGCCATCAAGGAATCCATTGCAACACTGGTGCTCGCTGAATCGATGGCTGTCGAGTTGAAGATATCTTCTATTCAGTCTACTCTTGGACTTGTGGCAATGGAGTTGAAACAGAGGAAGATAAAATATGATGAACTTATTCGTGCGTCCGACAAACTCCTTCAGCAGGCTCACGAAGAGAAAAAAATAATTGTAGAGCTAGAAAAGTTGGTTGCTATTCAGGAACCTGAATATCGTTTGAAATAGTTCATTCTTCAAAGATTCAAAGATTTCAGTAGGAAACATCTCGATATCTGCAATAAATATGCAAAATAAATCCTAATTTATTTATTTACGAACATACAGAAGCGAAGTATAATAATTATACAGATACAAACATATATATATATATATATATAAATATATATATAAATATATATATAAATATATATATAAATATATATATAAATATATATATAAAATATATATATATATATATATATATATATATATATATAAATATATATATAAATATATATATATATATATATATATATATATAAATATATATATATATATATATATATATATATATATATATATATATTGTTATATAATGATAATATAACAAATTATTTTATTATTTCCCCCCACGTTTTGGGTGCCAGTTGTAATGTAATGATAATTGTAAAAACAATAGTTGTTATGATAATAGTTTTTTGTTATGCAATGTTGATAGATAAATATTTTCGCTCTGTATAATATACTGTGATGTAATAATAATTGCTAGCTAACGTCACAGTTCTCTCGTCACGTTGCTGCCAATTGTTATAATTTTTCTTACCACGACTAAACTCAGTTGGTACTCCTCTCGTCTCAGATAGCCAGTTCAGGAATTGAGCCACTAACCACTGCTTGATGTCAAGTCTGTGTTTATAAATATATGTGATAATTGTGGAAAACAAAACGACAAAGTATCAAAAAGCAATTATTTCCTTTATTCAGGAAAACTTGATTTTACCTGGCCTACGATAGATAACTTACTCTAAGGTGAATCTACAAATATTCATGGATAATCATGAGAAACAGGTCATGGATAATTAGACACAACCTCACTTTTACCTTGAAAGTGAAAATTTCTTTAATGTTTCAAAATCAAGTGAAATAAAGTTCTGATGGGATATGAGTTATTAGTGAAATTGTTCAGTTCGTGACGTGCACTAGGAAAGTTTATACCTGTCGCTGGAACTGTCGCTGTTCAATATACACCCAGAATTTGGATTCTCTCTCAATCCAATGCTCTTAGGAACTCCAATACCAAAAGAAGGAACCATACAAATTCAGCAATCAGCTTTGGAATATTTGTATTTGGTGTACAAATAAGGTAATGTTGATTTTCTGCTTATAATGTTGAAATTATTGAATTTTTCTTCCTCCCAAATAAAACGTGGCATTCATCTTTAAATTATTTTCGGTCTCCTCTGGCTTTGTTTTCCCCATTACTTGGATACCATTTTTCCTCATTCCTTTTTATTTGAATTTTTGAATTCGCGCACTATGTTCCCACATTTTCACTGTTTGGGGATATTTGTCAAAACTTATAAATGAATCTATTTTTCCTTTCTTACAGACTATTTAAATATTCAATCATAATTGTCTCTGACACTTTTCCGTTCTTATTTTCTCACAATTTCAAATCTTACATTTGACCATACTGTTCCCTGATTGGCTATTGTCATCAAGAAGTTTGTTGTTCTCCCATTGGCTATTTTTAGTTACATACAATTTCATATACTGTATGTTTCAAGCTTATAATTTTGTTTATCACATTTTATTCAGGATTATTTTGTAAATCTAGACCTTTCTTGTTGTCTTTTGAATAATTATGGGTTGTAATCATTATGACAGTGTATGAAATTGTGTAAGACTTTTGGTAAAAAAAAATCGAAATTAATTTATATCTTCTAATCGTTAACAGATAGGTATAGGGAAATAGTACATGAAGTTGTTGACAAAGTGATAAGAAATCATAATATATTATATACAGGGTGTTCCATATGAAAAATCAATGTAGCAGCTACTTTATAGTAGAAGCGGCATCGCGCATCGTCTAAAATATTTTAGGCGTGTAGACCATATTAATTTATGCAGACTGTGAAATTTTCAGGTTGATCTGTTGTCTGGTTTGCCAGAAACGTCTAATTAACGCTCATCGTGAAAAGCCCTGTATATACAAAAAATAGTGGATGGTTAACAAAAAATTTTATGTTTCATCATTACGATACCAGAACAAAAAGAGGTCTTTATATTCCAATGATTTTACTAAACAGGTTGTAGGTATAATATATTACCCAATCAAAATATAAATTGGTCACTAAATTAGATCAATTCGGAAAAGAGTTGAATTGATTCTTCAGCATTGAAGAGATATATGATTATTTTGAATACATTTTGTATTCCTAAAAATGCGTTGATGTATTAAATGTATTTTTATATTATATCGTTATTGTCTTCTTTTAATTGTTTTATAACTTCCCATAACTATTATGAGTTCTGCGATAATGGATTGATAAATATTTATATCTATCTACCATTCATTCATGGAACATTGGCTTTTTTCATATATATATGTATGTACTCTTAGAAATCCACGTCCACTGATCCACTAGCGCCACCTAGTTAGCGCTGTCAAAAATGCGACAAATATACTGGAGATTGTTGCAACATGTGTGGTAGATGTATGGAAAATTGGATTTTGTGTGATAGAGTTTGTTATTTTTGGCCCAATGAACGAATACATTTAAAAAAATGCTGGTGCCTAGGATCTGAGGGGCAACAACACATTCTAGAATTGTATGGAAACCGTAAACCAACTTCGGCAACTGTCAGAAGCAACATAATTCATAACTTTTTCCTATAGATTATTATATTTATAATTTGTACTAATACACTTTTATATACATGTTTCATTTAAAAAATAGTGTTTTCAAATTGAATATATGATGATCATTTTAACTTCTATAATAAATATTTTGTAACGTAAATAAACTTAACTTGGTTTTACTAATTTATTTAACACTTAAATATACAACTTAATTTATATTACTAACTACGCCACTGTATAGCTCGATCGTATGGGCTCGTTCAGACTGTCCGACTCCACTTGAGGGTTGCCTATTTATCTCCGATACAGCATTCTCGATGTTTCGAATTCTGACAGTTGGCGACCGGCGTGTTCCAATTGTTTCCAATATTGACCGTTGTTTTCCGCGGCAGAGCGTCTGGATGGTTCTCGAATATCTCCGGGGATGATCTCATCGTTGTCGATGGCAACGCGTGAGGCGACAGGTCCGGCCTAGGTTCGTTACATTGCCCCCTTTTTAAAGACATTTCGTCCCGAAATTTCATCCTTGGAGTGTGACGATATCTGCATGACTCCCCATATCTGCACCGTGAAGTTCGATGGAAGTAACACTCCACGGTCTTCATGATCGGTCGTGGAAGAGGGTTACAGCAAACCAAAATCTTGACGCCGCTGATCGGGAATATCGCCTCCAGCATACTTCTTATGACTCTCCAGTCCAACCCATCAATACCACAGGATAATTTTGGAATTTCTAGATCCACCAGATTCTGGTCCACCATAGTATCTCTTAGTTTGGTGAGACTCTTCCAGACATCTTCATAGGACGGTTTATCTTGGGAATGCCTCTTGGTAACTATGTAGTAGATGTTTCTCTGGCCTTTCTTCAACTGTAGCACCCCACCAACTTCTGGATTCTGCTCCCGCAGTGTTTGGAGTCGACCAAATTTCTTGGAGAACACTACGGCGATTCCCTGACATTCGAAGATCTTCTGCCACCAGTGCGCTCGTGCGTAGTCAGCAGGCACCTCTAAAAGGTCTCGTGACTCCTCTCTAGTAACCCCATGTAGAACTTTCTTGCCCGTTTGAATACAAGGACATAAACTTCTCGAACGTCATATCATCCTCCGGTGGCTTGAGGGTGCGAACTTGGTCATGGTTTCCAGCGTAAGGGGCCAACCTGTTGAAATGGACTCGTTCGTGGATGTCGTCCATTCTCTGCCGAAGTTTGCTGACGTAGTCCTCTCCCGCAGTGTCTTGTCCTGGCGGTATCCCAAACTTCAGGTCACAAGGCAGTCGCAGTTCTCGGCCCATTATAATACTAGCAGGAGTTTGACCGGTTGACTCGTGTACTGCGGATCGATAGGCCATCAGGAACAAATGAAGATACTGGTCCCAGTCTCTTTGATGGTCGAGACAACCTTGGACAAGTGGCGGTTGATCGTCCTGTTCATCCGTTCCACCATTCCATCGGACTGCGGATGTAGGGCCGTGGTTCTTGTCTTGCGGATGTTCAGCAGTAGACATATTTCTTTGGAAAAGGTTGGATTCGAAATTTCTGCCTTGATCCGGAGTGAGCCCATTGGAATACCGAATCGACATATCCATTCTTTCACCAAGACGTCGGCGACGGTGATGGCTTCCTGGTTGGCAGGGCATAGGCTTCCGCCCACTTACTGAAGTAGTCCATTTCCACAAGGATGTATTTATTCCCGTGGTCGGATACGGAAACGGGCCGGCGATGTCAATGGCGATTCTCTCGAACGGGCTGCCTACGTTGTACTGACGCATCGGGGCCTTGGGTCGTATTCGAGGTCCATTGCTAGCAGCGCATACAGCGCACTTTTGCACCAGTCCTGACGTCAGCTTGACAACTGGCCCAGTAAAACCGTTGCCTCACTTTCGCAGGGTCTTCGTCACTCCCAGATGTCCTCCGGCGACTCCTGGATTTCCCGCAGCACTTCCTCTTCTGTTCCTGGGAACAATTATTTGGCGTCTGTCTTCCCCACCAATATCGGCCTCCAACACACGTTTCAGGATCCCATTGTCCAGAATAAGAGAGTTCCATTGTGCCCAATAGGACTTAACAGCCGGCGAGTAACCTGCGACTTCCTGCCATGATGGTCTTCGATTGCCCTTCTTCCAGCTGACGACTAAGCCAAGGTCGGGGTCTCTCTCTTGGTCTTTCTGGATCTTGCTGTCATTCCAGTTGTCATCCATTGCCGCGGCTCCTACAAAGTGTTGCTTTCTCTTTGCTCGTCGGCAATGTGAGCAATCATCTGACATGGTCTTCGCGACAAGGCATCTGCATTCCCTATGGTTAGTTCGGCTCGATGTTCGATCTCGAAATCGAATTCTGGGGTCTCTCGATCCAACGTGCTACTGGACCTCAGGATTTTGAACTGTAAGAGCCATTTGAGAGCTGCATGGTCAGTTCTCAACAGGAATCTTCTTCCATACACGTACTTTAGAAGTGTTCCACTCCTTTACAACAGCTAACAGCTCTCGCCTGGTACACAGTAATTGCGCTCTGGTTTGCTAAGCGTCTTGCTGAAATAACCAATGACATTCTCCTGTCCCTCCTGGATCTGAGATAGACAGCTCCAAGTCCCACGTTGCTGGCGTCCGTATCCAAAATGAATTTCCTTTGGGGAAGGGGATAGCTCAGTATAGGTGCGTTGATCAAAGCCCTTTCAGCTTCCTGAATGAGTTCTTGACATTCTTCGACCACTGGAACTTTGTTTGGCCTTCCGTGAGCTTGGTCAGTGGTTTAGCGATTTGGCGAATCCCAGCACATATCGGCGATAGTATGTGCATAAACCAAGGAAACTTCGAAGTTGGTGAATGTCTTTGGGATGGGCCAATCCTTAACAGCTTTGATCTTCTGGTCGTCCACTGCTACTCCTTCCCCAGAGACAACGTGGCCGAGGTATCGTACTTCTTTTTGGAACAGATGGCATTTCTTAGGGCTCAGCTTCAATCCGAGTTCCTCAATCCGGGAATACTTCCTCCAAGTTTTTCACGTGGTCCTCGAACGATCTGCCGACCACAATTATGTCGTCGAGATACACTAGACACGTGTTCCATGAGAGTCCCTTCAGCACTGTCTCCATCAATCTTTCGAATGTGGCGGGAGCATTACAGAGCCGAATGGCATAAGGGTGAACTGCCACAATCCTGAGCCGATGGTAAAGCAGTCTTTTTCTCGATCTTCCTGAGCGAGTTCTACTTGCCAGTATCACTCTTCAGATCAAGGGTCGAGAAAATCGTGGAACCAGCCAACGTGTCTAGGGTGTCATCTATTCTCGGGAGAGGGTAACTGTCCTTCTTCGTGACATTATAAGTTGGCGATAGTCTACAAAAGCGTGTCGATCCATCCTTTTTCTTCACCAGTACGACTGGAGGGACCAGGGACTGTCAGATGGTTCGATAACTCCTTCTTTTCCCATATCGCTGACTATTTTGTCAGCCTCTTCCTTCTTGGCAAGAGGAAGCTCTTTGCTGACTTGCCGGATCGGTCGGGCACCCCCGGTATCAATCTTGTGCTGGACCATTAGTTCGACCCCTTTTCCTTGTCCGGTATCGAGATGTCTTGGTACTTCTTAACTTAATCTCTTAGTTTGGGCTGTTGAGCTGGTTTTATATCTTTGGAAGAGATGGCAACTAATTTTTCTAGTTCTGTGGGCAGTTGTTGGGTTGGCTAATCATTACCTCGTACACTCCGGATCACTGAGAAACTGACGAGCAGTGCCCCAATATTGTTCCTTTCTTTAGGGTCACTGGAGTAATTGACATTCATGACCCTTACCGGTACAAATTTTTTCAGCACGTAACGGGTTTTCCCTAGGGCAATCCCTCGTCAATTTTCTCATCATGAAGTTTGGGCTCGAACATCATCCGTCTCCACTGCTCGCACTCCCGTCAGGCGAGCCTCCAGGATGGTTTCACCCCCTCTCAAATGCGCTTACATCTTCAGCCAACAGCACACGGATCAACTCTTCACTTCTCCCATGAAGTACCAGCTCTTCTCTCGTTGACACGTAGGACGCCGTCTTTGAAATCAATTCAAACCCTCTGGAATTCATGATGTCCTTTCCCGATGATTGCATCGTCTTCGATGCCCGCTACAAGTGCCTGATGTTTCACTTTAGTGCTGCCCAAATTATTTCAATCGGTAGCTCGCCATATACAGTAGCTGGCTCCCCTGTTGCTGTGCGTAGCTTCAAGTTGTCGTTCAATTCGTTCCGGTGTTCTGGCAAAGGAAGGTCCGAGAATTGTCCTAGTCCGCACCTGTATCCTAGCAGCATGGTGCAAGGCTCGTTATTGATAGACCGTCTACGAAAACACCTCTGTTCTGTCGTTTCAGGATAGCGACATATGCGTTGTTAACCGGGGCTTGCTGGACACAGGCCGACGATTGCCCCTTCTCGTCGACCTTCTTTAGTTTTCCTGCATCGGGTCGTGTTTTCGAATGTTGGACATTTGCTACGCACATGTCCAATTTTGCCCAATTCAGCATCTTATCTGTCTTTTCTCAGGCAAACCTTCATCACTTTTCTTATGGCGGCTTCAAGTCCCGCATGCTCCTGTGAGGTCTTCTTCAATACTTCGAGCTTTACTTTGGTTTTTTCAGGATTGCTTGTGCCTCAAATTCCAAAGCGCGTGCCAGTGCGTCTACGAGATGTGTTGGACGAGCTAGTGTCAACGCTTGTCTGGTTTCTTGGTTACGGAGTCCATCCAGGAATGCCTGAACCGCTAATCGCTCCATTACATTCTCCGGTGTGGCTGGATATGCGAGACGAACCGATTCGCCCGATTTCTGGCGCGATTTTTCAGTTGGGGTGGTATACGTGTTCCAAATGGGCGTGGCCATATCGTAATTCTAGATGTTTAATCAGCTGATCATAGTCCTCCTGTTCTTGGGCGGTGAGGTTTGTAGAATATTTGTCGCTTCTCCACGTAATGCAAGTGTCAGTGCTACAGCTCTTTCCTGCATTCCATCCGTTTGCTTTGGCCGCTGCTTCAAACTGCCGGCGGTAATTTGCCATGGAGTTTTCCGTCGAACTGAGGCGGCTTCATGGAAAGCTTCCTATTTCTGAATTGATCTTGACATCTTTATTCCCTCTTGAACTTTATCCAAGTTCAAACTCAAGTCCAGCATTGCATTTTCGTTAACCATCTCTGTGGAGGGCGCACTATTAATTCGTTTTTCCAGCTTACTGATTGTTTCCTTTATTTTGTCCATTTCTGCCTCGACCCCATCTTTGATTTTATCTACCTCCGTGTTCATTTGCTCCCTAATTTTATCTATCTCTGTCTCAACGGTTCCCATTCTTTCTTCTAGAAAATTAGCCACACCACACAATTCTCCTTTTGAATTTTTTTTCCATTTCTAGAATTTTCTTCAAGCTTCTCTTCCAGATTTCTAGCATTTTCTTCCAGGCTTCTTGAATTTTCTAGAAGATTCTCTTCCAGATTTCTAGAATTTTCTTGAAGCTTCTCTTCCAGATTTCTAGCATTTTCTTCCAGACTTCTTGAATTTTCTTGAAGCTTCTCTTCCAGATTTCTAGAATTTTGTTGCAGCTCTTCTTTCAAGGATTCTATTATCGGACTCAAATCACCTCCGGGAACTTCGAATAAAAATGTTTCGGGGTCCTCACCTTCTTGTATAAGTCCTTCTGCAAGTCTTTCCTGGAGTACTTGCTTTTTACCCGTTGTTTCCAGTTCCTTTCCTCCAATTCCTGTTTCAATTCCGCTACCTTCAAGGCCGCAAGGCGCACTTTTCTTGAACACATTTTGTCTTTGACGAGGTATCAGTCTGTTTCACACGAAAAGTTTATCAGTTTGTTGAAAATTCACTTCGCGAATTCTTTTCCACGGGCCACCAGTCTATTGTCTGTTTCACGCGAAGAGTGTATCAGTTTATATTCCCACGCACAATTGTCCACTTCGCGAAAACCGGGCCACTGTCTATTTTCTGTTTCACGCGAACAGTGTATCAGTTTATATTCCCACGCACAATTGTCCACTTCGCGAAAACCGGGCCACTGTCTATTTTGGGCGTACAAAAAGGTCTATCAATTTATTTTTCTGACTATCCACTCCACGATCACTTGTTTATTTTCAAAATCTCACTTCCGACACCAATTGTAACGTAAATAAACTTAACTTGGTTTTACTAATTTATTTAACACTTAAATATACAACTTAATTTATATTACTAACTACGCCACTGTATAGCTCGATCGTATGGGCTCGTTCAGACTGTCCGACTCCACTTGAGGGTTGCCTATTTATCTCCGATACAGCATTCTCGATGTTTCGAATTCTGGCAGTTGGCGACCGGCATGTTCCAATTGTTTCCAATATTGACCGTTGTTTTCCGCGGCAGAGCGTCTGGATGGTTCTCGAATATCTCCGGGGATGATCTCATCGTTGTCGATGGCAACGCGTGAGGCGACAGGTCCGGCCTAGGTTCGTTACAATTTGTTACATTAGCGAGACTTGAAATTGTTACAATTCAATCCTAAGTATATCTGTATCGCAATTTCAATTTTCCAAAATTGAATACAATAAAGGATACGCATTGCATAGTAGGTGATATATACCAACAAAACGCCTGTCAACATTACAACGCCTACAAGTTTGATCATCGCTCGATAGGGCGCGCTAGTGAACTTCATGGCTTGTACAGAGTTGTTTTAGACAAAGTATGATTCCAGCTTTTGTTCGAGAGATGGTGCTGGCATTAACTTTCATGAATATTTTTAGAGATGGACTCCATTATGAATTCATACAATCATTAACATACAAATAGCTACATCTCAGCGAATGACTATAATATCATTAAATATTAAACATTTAGTTTTTTAACTATCAATGTAGGGAATTGAGAATTATACATAATCAAATATTAAAAAAAGTTTTAAGGTGGGCGTTCAATATGGCTTGTAAAACTAATCCGATATATAGAGGAGCCACCATGCTTTATAGTGAATATTTATCAAAGCCTCCAACCGTGCAAATGAGTTTTTATTGGAAATTCAAAATTAGATGCCAGCGCCACAGTGGCAAAAATTCAAACTAGACATACTTACATTGTTTGCCTGTTTTCGTAGAAGTTATACACTTGTTCGGAGTTTTTCTGAAAATATTTCCATTTGGTATAAATTTCCAGTTTTTTGTGTAGTATTATTCATTTCAAGACTCCACTGAAGTGGTGTATTTAAATCTTAAGACAATATCATTTGCGAAAACTCTCTTTAAAGGAGACAAAGTATGCTCTAAATTGCTTGCAAAAAAAATCTTTTTTGAAGTTTCTGGACAGCTTAGTGAAGTCATCGGGAATTATTATGGATTATTTGGAGGAAATGTTACACATTATTATTTGTGAATGTTCGAATTGAAAATAAAACTAACAAAAACAGTTTATTTTATTTTATTTAAAACAACAAGATGATGTGAAAATGTGTCCTTATCACCTAGATACACATATATAGTCACTCTTTTTCCATACTGTATAAATAATCTTTTGTATATCGAATAATATCTCTTTTTTCCCTTCTTAAGTCTCTTTTTTTTCTTCTCAACTCTCTTCGAAGGTTCTCTTTTTAACTCTTTTCTTGGCCACACCCGATACAGGAACATTTTGGGAAGGAACTGTATTCTTCTTCAAGAGCCCGTCGTCTCTCTATAGACACTCAATCCTAGATTAGTCCGCACCAGTAGGATAATAATAAAAACTCATTCCAGTACAACAGGATCGTTTTGTCAAGAGTCACATTGAAGTACACAACAATAATGATCTGAACTAGAATCACTCATTTTTTCACTCGAGGACATACAATAGTCAACAGAATATTCACCAGGTAAAGCAGAATTTCATTGAATGTCAACAATCACAAGAGATTCGACAAGTTTCAAGTGTACAATGTCTAAAATTTATAAACATTAATGTATCGAAAAGTAAACAATGTGTCCTTATCACCTGGATATACATATATAGTCACTCTTGGTAAATATCTAGTTACATCACACATGCACTCCGAATATGGGGAAAACACTTTTCTTACGTGTTTTTGCCTCCTGAACACGAATCCGGAAGAAAAATGCGGCGGTCTCATACCGTTTCAGAGTTACATCGCTTTTTCCGAAATAAATTTCAAGCACCGTTTTCTCGCACAAAACTCACTCAAAATGCCTCCTTCTTTTTACCAGCATAAACAATACACCCTAAATCACTTATTTTCGGCACAACTTTGCACAAAATATCGTCGTTTTTATCGAAAAAGATCCTCCTTCTTACACAGTTCGATTCATTTATTACCAACATGAAAAATTAAAAAAGTTAATAAATGTCATCTGTCAAAGAAATTAGAATTGTTCATTTGCATGATTTGAACTTGAATCACTCATTTTTTCACTCGAGGACAAACAATAGTCAACAGGTAAACAAGAATTTCATTAAAGAGATTCGACAAGTTTTAGGTATACAATGGCTAGAATCATATAAACATTAATGTTTGGAAAAGTAAACAATGTATAAGTATGTAGGTATAGTTTCCAAAATCGACATACGAGAGGTGCGTTCGATTATCAACTCCATCGAGTATTATTTACTAAATAGCGTTCGAAAATCGTAAAGTTAGGTATATTTTACTATAAGACTGTCGTTCGAAAATACCAGAGTATTCGCTACCGAGTTAACTCTCGTAACTCTACAAAATAGCTGGGTTTATTTAACTCCACAAAATTGACACAACTCTGGGGGACGGAAAATCTCTTTTTCACACTCTCACATCCAACCCAATTTCGAGATTATTTATGTGTATGTGTTTGATACTGTTCACTGATAATAGTTGTAATCTTGGAGAAACATATGGTCTACCAAGTTCATACCATAGAATTGTAATTATAATAGTCAGTATATTATAATTACAATTCTATGGTTCATACGTCCCACTCGAATTCTTAACCTAGGACTATTTTTAATAAAGCTGCTTCGAAACCATCACATGACCTTCGAATCTACCATTGTCATTCCCTACTATAAATACTAACATTTTATTTACAATTGGCGGACAAGATTCTAGAAAAGTTATCGGCTATTGTCTACAATGTTTTTCTCCGGTTTTCATCAACTTTCATTGTTCTTGCCATTTTTGGTTTTTTTAACAAACAATAACATAACCTAATTTCCGATATCAGAACCTTCTGTCACTCGGACTTTGTAAACAACTCCAAAATAAATTCTGCACCGTTCGAATAATACATGAATAGTACTCAACTCCAGAGTAAATTTAAGAAACCTTCAAATACTTTACTCTACTCTAGGAGTCTATAATCGAACGCACCTCAGAGGGAGTATCCCTTATTTTGAATTCCCAATAGTCGAAACTAATTTCTACTACCAGACACTGTCCAGTATAAAATAAAATACAACGTTGTTGTATCCATTATTATGAGGTCCAACTACCGACATAACCTTAATCTAGACTGCTGATCCCAAATGATGAGAATTCATCCAATTACAAGATATCAAAGAGCTTTTAGAGCATGCGCATTTTGTGTCTGTGACGATTCAAAATCACATAATGGCTCCTCGTTAGATGTCAATGTCTGAAATGACATTATTTGTGCTTTCTGCGCTTTGCGCAGACACGTTCACGTAAATTCTATTTGGATGAATTTTTCGAGTGGTGGGATATGACCTCTAGCGGTCTAGATTAAGGTTTTATGTCGGTGGGTCCAACAAAGGTTGAAAAAATTAACCTAGAGATTAGAGATTCGTAATTATATTGGCGGGCTTGGCAAAATGCCAGTTGGGTTGTCGCGTGAAGGTCAAATCGTCGTTACGGATTTTACGGCATAATATAGGTATTATCCAGCGGCAGAGGAATCAATGGATTTTGAATTTTGATATTCTTCTAGTGAATGTTTTGAAAATCTCGCATTGTCAACCGGGCATATATTAGTTTTGATTCCCAGGTTCATATGTATTTTGATTGCGACTTTTGTGAATATATTATTCCAGCGGCAGAGGAATCATTGGATTTTGAATTTTGATATTATTCTAGTGAATGTTTTGAAAATCTCGCATTGTCAACCGGGCATATATTAGTTTTGAATCCCAGGTTCCTAGGTATTTTGACTGTTGTGTTAGTTTGTTTGAATAAGTCTTTGGGAATGAACCGATTTTTATGAAATCAATGAATAATCTTTGGATGCCATAATTCACTGGTTGAATTCTTACAACAGAAGAATTCAGAATTTTTGAGAAAAAATGAAAACATATTTTTTTTCAACAAAACTTTCCAATATCTGTGGCATTTTTACGGTTCATTCTGAACGACCTGATTATTTGAATTTTGTGGAGAATAAAAATGGGTCCCACGTCAGATATATTTTATATGGATTGTGTACTGGACGAAATAATCAGACAATTTTCTCTAAGGAATGTTACGACCCTCTGTGGATAGAACATGTAGAATCAAAAATAGAAAAACGTAAAAAAATATCATTTATTATATTTTTTACGTCTTACATGTTGTTCGCTAAATTTTTCTTTGTAAAATTAGAAATTATTGATTTATTCTCATCCATCGCGTGTGATTTTCAGAAGTTATATCACAAGTGATGGATATTTTGGTGAGTATACTTCGACATTTCTGTGTCAATATTGTTGTAAAAATTCACGGGAACAAATTCCTTTAAAAAAATTTGGTCGAGTGGTATTTCTGCAACAATATTGGCGGAAAAATATCAAAGTATACTCTACCCAAAATATCTATCACGAGTAGTATATGACCAGATTATATATCGAGCTATCTATTACAAACACTTGAAAAAACTATGTTTTCTAGGTTTTTTCGAATTTCTTCTTGAAAGTGTTTCCGAAACGATTGGATATCATTTTTTTTATTTCATAGTGACTTGGACGTCATCTGACAGTGACTGAATTATTTTGATAGACTTGGTATAAACAATGGTAAATGTCTACTTGTTTTATAGCAAGTAGCGTGTATATTCGCGGATATACTAGCAACATGGTGTATATTCGCTGATATTGGGATTTGATTGGTAAGATAAATGCATTTGATTAGCTGAATTCATTTCGAGGTATATAGTCAACAATATAAGACTACAATAATTTACCTACGTCACATATCTGAAGAAAAAAATCGTGTGCGGTCGGGGGACCCCCGTCAGGAACGAACTTCCTTACGCTTTTTCTTCAACTCTGTAATTCGATATGGAGATTTATCATCACGTAAGGAAAAAGCGTTAGGCTCCCTCCATGCGACTTTCTGTAATCTGTATATATTTTTTTTATTTTCCATCATTTTTTCAATGCAAATATGTAAAGTGAGGAATCAAATCAAAAAGTTTTATTCAATATTTTATTTATTTAAAATTAGATATAAAATAGTGAATTATAAATAATATCGAGGTAGCAGAATATGTTGCCATCAATCTCATGTATCCACCATTTTGTGTTTCTTTTTTCTAATTATTTTTCCCTTTGAAAGTTGACATTTTTTATTCCATCACATTTAATTGTTATTATACCATGCAATACTATACCTATATATCCTTTTTTCCAAACTCCCTCGCCACAGTAAAACGTATTTTTAACCGACGAAACCAAAAAGGAGCACGTTTTCTAGTCGACGCGTATATTTTTTTTATGTATGATCACGCATAACTTTTCACAGAGCAGTTCGATTCCGATGATTCTTTTTTCATTGGATAGGGTGTACTTCGAAGTTGGTCCCATTTGAATTTTAATTAAAAAAAAACTAGTTAACAAAAAATTGAACCGACGAAATTCGGAACTGAAAAGTAAAAAATAAAATAAACCTTCTTAGTCTCAATAACTAAGCTCCTAAACTAATGTAAATAACTAATTTTGAGTCGGCGCCAAACAAACAAGCAAATGAATTAGGTAAGGCGTAAAATGATGGCATCGAGTTGCACGGTGACATTCTGATAATTTTTATGAAGTAATTTAATGATCTTCGTTGATTGCTCGTTTGGCGTCGACTCAAAATTAGTTACTTACATTAGTTTAGGAGCTTAGTTATTGAGACTAAGAAGGTTTATTTTATTTTTTACTTTTCAGTTCCGTATTTCGTCGGTTCAATTTTTTGTTAAAAAGTTTTTATTTTTAATTTTTTGTTTCTGAAATCTACTAATTACTACCTACTTGTTTTTTGATTACTTCCAACATACTCACTTACCCACCTTACTTCAACTATTACCAGTTAAATAACATGATTATCCACTTTTACTATTTGTTGTTCTGGTTAGTTTATATTACTTTGTATATTATTCCATCCTCTCATAGAATATAATGATGGTGACGGATGTAGGAGAACAGAAAGAATGACAATAGCCATCTGTCATTGTCAACTACATATGTGTGCCAATGTTCACAAGTGAAAAATCAATTATCCCCTATTTTTGTACCCGTAAGGGTGGATAATGCCATTGGAAATCCAAATATGATCAACTATGAGGTATTCCCTATCTAATAAAAAAAGAATCATTCAAATCGAAGAACCCAGTACAAAGTTTTTCCTGATAGAATCGGTTAACGGACCAGAATTCAGAGGGTGAGTGATTAATATCCTTTATTTGACTACCCTTAGGGGTGGATTTCATCTTTTAAATTCAAATGGGACCAACGAAGTACACCCTATCAAAGAATTATCGGAATCGGACGTCTCAGTAAAAAGTTATGCGTGGACATACATAAAAAAAAAATACGCGTCGACTAGAGAACCTTCTCCTTTTTGGTTTCGTCGGTTGAAAATCCATTCCTAAGGGTAGCAAAATGAAGGATATTGATCGTTCACCCTCTGAATTTCGGTCCGTTAACCGATTCTATCAGACATAACTTTGTAGTGGGTTTTCCGATTTGGATGATTTTTTTCCTATTAGATAGGGTATACATCATAGCTGATCATATTTTAATTTGAAATGATATAATCCACCTCTATGTAATTGACATTGACAGATCCTTCTACATCCGTCACAATAATTACATTCTATGAAAGGATGGAATCATATACAAAGTGATAAAATCAACTAACCAGAACTTTCAAAAATAATTTATATTGTAACGAACCTAGGCCGGACCTGTCGCCTCACGCGTTGCCATCGACAACGATGATGTCACCCCCGGAGATATTCGAGAACAATCCAGTCGCACTGCCGCGGAAAACAACGGTCAATATTGGAAATAACTGGAACATGCTGTTCGCCAACCGCCAGAATTGGAAACATCGAGAATTCTGTAACGGAGATAAATAGGCAATCCTCAAGAGGGAGTGTCAGTCTGAGCAGCCGATAACATCGAGCGATACAGTGGCGTAGTTAGTAATATGAATTAGTTGTAAATTTAAGTGTGAAATAAATTAGTAAAACCAAGTTAAGTTTATTTACGTTACAATTGGTGTCAGAAGTGGGATTTTGAAAATAAATACGTGATCGTGGAGTGGATAGTCAGAAAAATAAATTGATAGACCTTTTTTCACGCCCAAAATAGACAGTGACCTGGTTTTCGCGAAGTGGACAATTGTGCGTGGGAATATAAACTGATACACTGTTCGCGTGGAACAGACAATAGACTGGTGGCCCGTGGAAAAGAATTCGCGAAGTGAATTTTAAACAAACTGATAAACTTTTCGTGTGAAACAGACTGATACCTCGTCAAAGACAAAATGTGTTCAAGAAAAGTGCGCCTTGCGGATTTGAAGGTAGCGGAATTGAAACAGGAATTGGAGGAAAGGGAACTGGAAACAACGGGTAAAAAGCAAGTACTCCAGGAAAGACTTGCAGAAGGACTTATACAAGAAGGTGAGGACCCCGAAACATTTTTATTCGAAGTTCCCGGAGGTGATTTGAGTCCGATAATAGAAAAACTTGAAGAAAATTCTAGAAATCTGGAAGAGAAGCTTCAAGAAAATTCTATAAATCTGGAAGAGAAGCTTCAAGAAAATTCTAGAAATCTGGAAGAGAAGCTTCAAGAAAATTCTAGAAATCTGGAAGAGAAGCTTCTAGAAAGCCTGGAAGATAAGCTCCTTGAAAACACAGAAGGCCTAAAAAAAGAACTCTGTGGTGTGGCGAATCGTCTAGAAAAAAGAATAGGAACCGTCGAGGCAGAGATGGACAAGATGAAGGAAATAATCAGCGATGAAATCAAAGACGGAATCGAGGCAGAAATGGACAAAATAAAGGAAACGATCAGTAAGCTGGAAAAACGAATTGATAGTGCGCCCTCCACAGAGATGGTTAACAAAAATGCAATGCTGGACTTGAGTTTGAACTTGGATAAAGTTCAAGAGGGTATACAAGATGTCAAGGTCATTTCTGAAATAGGGAAGCTTTCCATGAAGCCGCCTCAATTCGATGGAAAAACTCCATGGGAAAATTACCGCCGACAGTTTGAAGCAGCGGCCAAAGCAAATGGATAGAATGCAGGGGAAAGAGCTGTAGCACTAACACTTGCATTACGTGGAGAAGCGACGAATATTCTACAAACTCTTACCGCCCAAGAACAGGAGGACTATGATCAGCTGATTAAACATCTAGAATTACGATATGGCCAGGCCCATTTGGAACACGTATACCACTCCCAACTGAAAAATCGCTGCCAGAAATCGGGCGAATCCTTACAAGAATTCGAAGCTGACATTGCACGCTTGGTTCGTCTCGCATATCCAGCCACACCGGAAAATGTAATGGAGCGATTAGCGGTTCAGGCATTCTTGGATGGACTCCGTGACCAAGAAACCAGACAAGCGTTGACACTAGCTCGTCCAACACATCTCGTAGACGCATTGGATTTCAAAGACGGCGTCCTACGTGTCAATGGAGAAGAGCTGGTACTTCATGGGAGAAGTGAAGAGTTGATCCGTGTGCTGTTGGCTGAAGATGTAAGCGTACCTGAGAGGGCTGAAACCATCCTGGAGGCTCGCCTGGACGGGAGTGCGAGCAGTGGAGACGTGGTGATGTTCGAGCCCAAACTTCATGATGAGAAAATTGGACGAGGGATTGCCCTAGGGGAAACCCTGTTACGTGCTGAAAAATTTGTACCGGTAAGGGTCATGAATGTCAATTACTTTCCAGTGACCTTAAAGAAAGGAACAATTTTAGGGCACTGCTCGTCAGTTTCATCTGTGATCCGGGGCGTACGAGGTACGATTAGCCAACCCAACAACTTGCCCACAGAACTAGAAAAATTAGTTGCCATCTCTTCCAAAGATATAAAACCAGCTCAACAGCCCAAACTAAGAGATTTAGTCAAAAAGTACCAAGACATCTTCGATACCGGACAAGGAAAAGGGGGTCGAACTAATGTGGTCCAGCACAAGATTGATACTGGGGGTGCCCGACCGATCCGGCAATCAGCAAGAAGACTTCCTCTTGCCAAGAAGGAAGAGGCTGACAAAATAGTCAGCGATATGGGAAAAGAAGGAGTTATCGAACCATCTGACAGTCCCTGGTCCTCTCCAGTCGTACTGGTGAAGAAAAAGGATGGATCGACACGCTTTTGTGTAGACTATCGCCAACTTAATAATGTCACGAAGAAGGACAGTTACCCTCTCCCGAGAATAGATGACACCCTAGACACGTTGGCTGGTTCCACGATTTTCTCAACCCTTGATCTGAAGAGTGGATACTGGCAAGTAGAACTGGCTCAGGAAGATCGAGAAAAGACTGCTTTTACCATCGGCTCAGGATTGCGGCAGTTCACCGTTATGCCATTCGGGCTCTGTAATGCTCCCGCCACATTCGAAAGATTGATGGAGACAGTGCTGAAGGGACTCTCATGGAACACGTGTCTAGTGTATCTCGACGACATAATTGTGGTCGGCAGATCGTTCGAGGACCACGTGAGAAACTTGGAGTGAAGTATTCCTGCGACTGAGGAACTCCGGATTGAAGCTGAGCCCTAAGAAATGCCATCTGTTCCAAAAGAAGTACGATACCTCGGCCACGTTGTCTCTGGGGAAGGAGTAGCAGGATGACCAGAAGATCAAAGCTGTTAAGGATTGGCCCATCCCAAAAGACATTCACCAACTTCGAAGTTTCCTTGGTTTATGCACATACTATCGCCGATATGTGCTGGGATTCGCCAACATCGCTAAACCACTGACCAGGCTCACGGAAGGCCAAACAAAGTTCCAGTGGTTCGAAGAATGTCAAGACTCATTCAGGAAGCTGAAAGGAGCTTTGATCAACGCACCTATACTGAGCTATCCCCTACCCAAAGGGAAATTCATTTTGGATACGGACGCCAGCAACGTGGGACTTGGAGCTATCCTATCTCAGATCCAGGAGGGACAGGAGAAGGTCATTGGTTATTTCAGCAAGACGCTTAGCAAACCAGAGCGCAATTACTGTGTCACCAGGCGAGAGCTGTTAGCTGTTGTAAAGGGAGTGGAGCACTTCTACAAGTACGTGTATGGAAGAAGATTCCTGTTGAGAACTGACCATGCCGCTCTCAAATGGCTCTTACAGTTCAAAAATCCTAAGGGTCAAGTAGCACGTTGGATCGAGAGACTCCAAGAATTCGATTTCGAGATCGAACATCGAGCCGGAACTAGCCATAAGAATGCAGATGCCTTGTCGCGAAGACCATGTCCAGATGATTGCTCACATTGCCGACGAGCAGAAGAGTTTAAGGAAGACAGAAGAAAGAAGCAACACTTTGTAGAACCGCGGCAATGGATGACAACGGAGCACATTGAGCACAATGACCTTGGCTTAGTCGTCAGCTGGAAGAAGGGCAATCGAAGACCATCATGGCAGGAAGTCGCAGGTTACTCGCCGGCTGTTAAGTCCTATTGGGCACAATAGAACTCTCTTATTCTGGACAATGGGATCCTGAAACGTGTGTTGGAGGCCGACATTGGTGGGGAAGACAGACGCCAAATAATTGTTCCCAGGAATAGAAGAGAGGAAGTGCTGCGGGAAATCCATGATGGAGTCGCTGGAGGACATCTGGGAGTGACGAAGACCCTGCAGAAAGTGAGGCAACGGTTTTACTGGACCAATTGTCAAGCTGACGTCCAGGACTGGTGCAGAAAGTGCGCTGTATGCGCTGCTAGCAATGGACCTCGAATACGACCCAAGGCCCCGATGCGTCAGTACAACGTAGGCAGCCCGTTCGAGAGAATCGCCATTGACATCGCCGGCCCGTTTCCCGTATCCGACCACGGGAATAAATACATCCTTGTGGCAATGGACTACTTCAGTAAGTGGGCGGAAGCCTATGCCCTGCCCAACCAGGAAGCCATCACCGTCGCCGACGTCTTGGTGAAAGAGTGGATATGTCGATTTGGTATTCCAATGGAGCTGCACTCGGATCAAGGCGGAAATTTCGAATCCAACCTGTTCGAAGAAATATGTTTACTGCTGAACATCCGCAAGACAAGAACTACGGCCCTACATCCGCAGTCCGATGGAATGGTGGGACGGATGAACAGAACGATCAACCGCCACTTGTCCAAGGTTGTCTCTGACCATCAAAGAGACTGGGACCAGTATCTTCATTTGTTCCTGATGGCCTATTGATCCGCAGTACACGAGTCAACAGGTCAAACTCCTGCTAGTATTATAATGGGCCGGGAACTGCGACTGCCTTGTGACCTGAAGTTTGGGATACCGCCTGGACAAGACACTGCGGGAGAGGACTACGTCATCAAACTTCGGCAGAGAATGGACGACATCCACGAACGAGTCCGGTTGAACATCCAGAGTGCCAGCGATAAAATGAAGAAGACCTATGACATCAAGGCCGACGCTGGAGGGTTTAAGGTTGATGACCTGGTTTGGCTGTACAACCCCAAACGTCGTCGTGGACTATCACCAAAGTTGCGGAACTCGTGGGAAGGCCCGTATAAAATCGTGAAAAGGATAAACGACCTTGTGTACCGAATCCATAAGCCACCCCGAGGGAAACCAAAGGTCGTCCATTTCAACAGGTTGGCCCTTACGCTGGAAACCATGACCAAGTTCGCACCCTCAAGCCACCGGAGGATGATATGACGTTCGAGAAGTTTATGTCCTTGTATTCAAACGGGCAGACAGTTCTACATGGGTTACTAGAGAGGAGTCACGAGACCTTTCGAGGTGCCTGCTGACTACGCACTAGCGCACTGTGTGGCAGAGGATCTTCGAATGTCCAGGGGCATCGCCGTAGTGTTTTCCAAGAAATTTGGTCAACTCCAAACACTGCGGGAGCAGAATCCAGAAGTTGGTGGGGTGCTACAGTTGAAGAAAGGCCAGAGAAACATCTACTACCTAGTTACCAAGAGGCATTCCCAAGATAAACCGTCCTATGAAGATGTCTGGAAGAGTCTCACCAAACTGAGAGATACTATGGTGGACCAGAATCTGGTGGATCTAGCAATTCCAAAATTGTCCTGTGGTATTGATGGGTTGGACTGGAGAGTCATAAGAAGTATGCTGGAGGCGATATTCAGATCCAGCGGCGTCAAGATTTTGGTTTGCTGTAACCCTTTTCCACGACCGGTCATGAAGACCGTGGAGTGTTACTTCCATCGAACTTCACGGTGCAAATATGGGGAGTCATGCAGATATCGTCACACTCCAAGGATGACATTTCGGGACGAAATGTCTTTAAGAAGGGGGCAATGTAACGAACCTAGGCCGGACCTGTCGCCTCACGCGTTGCCATCGACAACGATGATGTCACCCCCGGAGATATTCGAGAACAATCCAGTCGCACTGCCGCGGAAAACAACGGTCAATATTGGAAATAACTGGAACATGCTGTTCGCCAACCGCCAGAATTGGAAACATCGAGAATTCTGTAACGGAGATAAATAGGCAATCCTCAAGAGGGAGTGTCAGTCTGAGCAGCCGATAACGTCGAGCGATACAGTGGCGTAGTTAGTAATATGAATTAGTTGTAAATTTAAGTGAGAAATAAATTAGTAAAACCAAGTTAAGTTTATTTACGTTACAATATTATATAACAATAAATCGTTAAAGTAGATAATCATATTATTTAACAGTTAATAGTTGAAGTAAACTGGATAAGAAAGTATTTTGGAAGTAATAAAAAATAAATATTTCAGCCACAAAAAATTGAAAAATGAAAACTTTTTAACAAAAAATTAAACCGATGAAAAAATCAACAATTTTTCGAAGTATTAATTTCATTACAATTCGCGCGACAGTCTTTTGTAACCAAATAATTGAACAAAAAATAATTAAATCATTGTCAGCGATGACTTTACACGTTTGTACGCGGCTTATATAAAAGCTTGTCTTCAAAAAAGTTTTTTATCAGTTACTTTTTGCTTTTTAGTTCGCCTTAATTTATTCATTTCTAATAGAGCATCGTTATTACAAGATCCCTTCCTTGTAAGTTTTGAGCTGAAAGAAATCATGATCTCCGACCCCAGAAACAAAACTAGTAACTAGTGAAACTAAATAAAAGCTTGTAAAAAGGATATAATCATCTAAACACACGTTATATAGGAATATGAAAGAAACAAAATTATCTTCCACGTATTACCACTCAACGATAATATCCGACATGTATTCGCATATATATATCCTACCGCTCAAGTATAATTTTAAATTTCCCGCAAGCGGAACAGCAGTTCGGATGGTTTCGTACACCTCCGGAATCGTATAGCAAGGGCTAGACGCTTGTCACAGAGAGAGACAGAGAGAGAAAGTCGCACTTAGGGGGCATAACGCTTTTTTCTTACGTGACGATTTCTACCAGTCAACACCTACCGCAAGCCGCGTAAAGGAACTTCTTTCCAAAAAATACTTCCATGGAAAATTGTGTACTACGCTCCTTGAAAACACCCAAGAAACCATATTTCATTCCAATACTTCAAAAGCAATTTGTAACAGTTCATTATTGTGTTTTGAGTGTTCAATGGTTACAAGCATTGCACAGAGAGTAATTTTTAATGCAACACATATTTGCCTTTTTGAAGAAGTTTATTGGAGCTGCCATTCTGAATGTTTTTGATTGTGACAACAAAATAATAGTCTCCGACCCCAAAAACCCGGACTATAAATCGCAAAACCCATTCCCCTAAAAACCCTAAATATCAAGGCGCAAATATAACTATTTTCTATTCGCGGCAATCTTATAAATCTGTAATTCATAGAATAACCTAGGTCAAAAAATTAAAGAAATTTGTTTTACCTTTTTAGTGCATTTATATAAAAACTTGTCTTTAACAATATTTTTTCATTTTATTTTTAATTATTCCCCCTTAATGTATTTGTATAAAGGTTTGTCTTGAATTTTTTTTGTCATTTTCAGTTAATTTTCTTTCTAGCTATTCATGAAATCAATCATCTTATTAATTTCTGACAAAAAATTGATGATCTCCCAGACAGCACGGAATATTCCTAGAATATTCTCTAAATATCCGAAAAGAGAAGAGTATATTCCGAATATACATGGAATATTCCTAGAATATTCACATGCTTCTAGCATATTCCAGGAATATAAAAATTCATAATATCCGACCCCGAAGACCCCCACATACCAATTTTGAAAAGAATCAGACCATAATCACAGAGATCGTCGGCCATCTTGAGGCCGCCATATTTATTTTATGAATTTTGACAAAAAATTGTAATCTACGATCCCGAAAACCCAGTGCCGGTTTTAACACTACCAGCGCCCTGGGCGAGATTTCTACGGCGCCCCCCAACTGCAATTTAAACCCATACTAAAAAAGGGAAAGGATATGATGAAATAACCATTTATTAAAAGAAATAATTATTTATTATAAAAAATAACTCTTTATTAGAAAAAAACTAATAAAATTTTTCTTTTCAGGCCTTTCTAGCAGCGAACTCTTTTATAAGGTTATCGAAGTCGATGTTTCCAGTAATTTCGTTTTCAATTGACAAAGTTGCTAAGTTTGTATCAGCTTCAGCTTTGAAAAACTCCTCTCCCCACTAGCAACCGTTACAGGTATAGTCAATAATATTCGCAATGCTATCCATACATTTGGATACGGTTCTTGTAAGTTGCGATCTTTGATGAAATGTAAAACAAAAATAGGAGTAACCCCATTCTGATCAGGCGAAAACGATATCAGACTTACGAGTTCATCACACAACATACAACCATCTATGTCTGATTTAGAGTCTACAGTTAATTTCAATTGGAGATCACCACAGAGTTTGACAAGACAAGGTCGGGTTTTTCCGGAATCTGTTTAATATTGTATAAAAAAGACCAACATTCCGAGTACTCATTTAATTGTTCGAACCTTTCATTGACTGAAATTGATGTGGTGTCCAAAAGACAGTTTCAACCTCAACCTCAATTTTTTTCTTTTCTTATTAGATAGAGGCTCCGCTGTCGATACATTCATTTCCATGCCAGATGTAGATGGCATATTCAGGTCTTCATTTTTTGTTGTGATATATTCATCTATATTCATGAACTTTTTTGTTCTTTGAAATTCCTTCTCTATTTCTGCTTTCCGTTTTCTATATTTTCACCCGGATGGTTTCTTTTTGATATGATCAATGTGTTCAGACATTTTGTAATGATCAATTTTTGTAACACTATTATACAAAAACTTTTACACTATTTATACAACTTTTCAGATGTCATTCGGTAGTACAAACGAAAAGTGACGAACATTAGCATCGCAACGTAGCATGGACCGTCTGATTACCACGTTTGTTTTAAAATAATTCGAATAATTGTTTTGTACTTGCATCGATTTTATGAATGAGAATGAGCTGAGTTTGTTCCGCTTCGCTAAAAATAACGCTAACTCTTTTTAACTAAAATGTTAAAAATAAATAGACAATGTGTTTATCTATGATTGGGGATTCCCGGTAAAATGAACTGCATGCAGTGCTCCGATCGAACAGATTGTGTTGCCAACATTAAGATTTTTTCGCTTAATTTAGGGAATTTACGAGTAAGTAGACCTCGAACTATGAGCGATAGGCTACAAAGGGGGCAGGCGCCCCTTTTATCCGGCGCCCTGGGCGATCGCCCAACCGCGCCCTACCCTAACGCCGCTACTGCGAAAACCCCCCCATACCAATTTTGAGTCGAATCGGACCATAAACACGAATCTCGTCCGCCATCTTAGAGACGCCATTTGTTTTTTCTCTAACAAAAATTCCATAATGCATTGTTACGTGAACTATGCACACCTGCCAAATTTCACGTTAATCGGGCAACTAGAAGTAGGTCAAATTCAACTTGCAAGATTTGATTACAGACAGACAGACATACACCGGGATAGGTGAAACTAAATAAAAGCTTGTAAAATGGAAAAAAACATCTGAAGCGCCGCCTATGGAAAACTTTCCAGTTTCTTTTTAGGAAATTTGTATTTGAGACTAGTATAGCATAGAACATTGTGATGTAAGCACTAATAGTTATTTATGCAACAAGTGCAAAAAGTAAGTGTTTATTGCACTCGACGTGAAGTTGTCCGACGAGGCCGCCAGGCCGAGTTGGGCAACAAGTCGAGTGCAATAAACACTTTTTGCATGAGTTGCATACAATATTTTTTCTACGTTCATGCAAAAACCAAAAAATGTTTTATTCAGATGGCACTAAGTGTAGGAAAATAAAAAGCGTACTAAAAATTGCGTCGATGTGCACAGTGCAATAAAGAACCACTTTTTCCACTAAATATAGTTCAATGAAGTTTTGTTTTTTGCATGAACGTGGAAAAAACATATTATGTATTTTTCGCAAATCTGGGATAATACATTGGACTACAAATATCAATTTGGGCGCGAAGTGATGAATCACTGGACAGGAATGTCCAATATTCTCGAAATGGCGTCCTCATAATTATAATCATTCTCCGACTTGACGATTCCATCTTCCCTGACATCTTAGGAATTGTCTAATTAAAACAATTAAATGAAATATAGTGTGTAATATTTTTTTGTTTAATTATATCTCTTTGCCTTGGTCTGTGAGAATTATTTTACGATGAAGGTACGGACATTCTTCGGAATTTTTTGATAAAAAGGAGTTTATATGTATTAATTAAAGTTATATTTATGTGTACCTTTGACCTGTGCTTAGAGAATACTTGCTCAAGGTACTGATGCTGTGTACGGATCGTTATTTTAATTATAAAAATACCAGGTAAATATGTCTAATGTCAGTATTCTCGGGTACTGAAACTTTTGGAATATATAGGTACTAGATAGAAGAATGGTCATTCAGATGCAAATTACAGCCGTCTGGATTATTTTTCTGGAAAACAACATAGCAAGGAATCTGTAGGTTACATGGACCCATATAAAAATAATAAATGAAATAGTAATATACTTTCACCAAAACAATTCGGTTTCAGAGCCGAAAAATCAAACGTTTATTTAACAAATAATAGCTACCGATCAGGTAAATGTTCAATAGGCGTTCTCTTGGCCTTTGATACCGTCAATCATGAAATGAATTCCTATAAAATGTTCAAATCATATCCTTATTATGGGGTATGAGATCCAAACTTGGCATGGGTGTTAGATTCAAGAATTGGAAAAAATTACAATATTTCATACTTGGGGTCGTTTCCGGTTAAACCCGAAGTGATGGGACTTCCGGCTTAACCGGAAACGACCCCAACTACGGAATTTCAAATGAAACACCCTTTTTTTTTTAATTCTAGGGACGATTCTGAGTACGATCAAATAGTTTTGAGACGAAAATTGGTACATTTGATTTTTCAGTAGCATTTGTATTTTTGCATCTAGACTGCGTTGGACCCACTTCAACCAATCTGATGGACATGAATGATGAGTAAAAAATACGATCACGTAGTTTTTGAGAAGAAAAATTGGTACATTTGATTTTTCAGAGGCATTTTTATTTTTTCATCTAGACTGCGTTGGATCCACTTCAACCAATCTGATGGACATGAATAATGAGTAATAGTATATTAAAGTATAAGTGGATAAAAAGGGCTTTAAAACACGCGCGATTTTTCGAGCACGACGGCGCAGCCGGAGTGCTCGAAATAGAGCAAGTGTTTTTAAGACCAGTTATCCACGAATACTTTACGTTATTTTTTATTGGTGCACTTTGAAATCATATATACTGTATTATTACTACAAAAATAGAAATAAGAACTAATAATGCAAGAAGGTTGAATTCGTGATGTGACATCAGTATACCTTTCGTTGTCATGGAAATGAGAAAAACATTCATTTGCAATTTGTTACCAAAGATCAATATTTGTTGCCACCAGAGCTCAAAAATGAATTATTCTAATATCGATTTTTTGAATAGTGAGGCAGAATCGCGGTTAATACCGCGAAAATCCAGTGATATATATAAAAAAATATGAAAAGTTCATCAAATGGATGGAGGAGCACATATAAATGAACGAATTGTGAGTAATATTTTATTTGACGTTACAAGGTACTCCTGTCAGATCAATAATCAAAAATTTGTCATTTAGACTTCACGTTTCTCGATTTGTTGATGTTGTCATGGTTACCTTTAAAAAACGCGCGTTTTTTAAAGTTCGATTTAAACACGCTGAGGCGTGCTTTAAATGGGTAAAAAGGGGCACCAATAAAAAAAAAAATTATAACAGTTTTTTCCGCCTATTTGGATAACTAAGGCGGTTTGATATTTCCAAAACCACTAATTGTAAAAAAGTAAATTTTTTCAAATGACAACATGTTAATAATAATAAATTTTATTTATTTGCATCAAATACAATACATGATTATTATATTTTAGAATCAATACTGACACAAACAAATGAAAGAGAAACCACAAAGCTTTCGCTGTCCGTGGTAAACATGAGATGAGAGAGACGTGAGTTTTGACAATGAAATGATTATACTAATTAATAACAACAATAAGTGGAATTAAAATAGAACAGAAATATATGAATACTTAAGGAAATTAATTACTAAATAACGAAGTGAACATGTATAAGTATATAAACGGATTGATTTGTTGAAAATATGAACAGGATGTTCATAAAATCAGATGTGGAATCATCTGCGACTGAATGATAAACTTTAGTCACTATCTTCCATCGTCAAGATAACCTCTTACGGGGTATTCATGTTGAAAAGGGAAACATTCTCATTTGGATATTGATAAAAAGATTTTTCTGTGAATTATTATCTAGGAGTACTAATATAAAAAAATCAATGAATGTTGAATAGATTTTGTATAAGTTGTCTCTGATTATTCAATAAAAACGACTTGATCTTGTTTCTGAAATATGTTTCGGAATTGGATGCATTAAAAAAGGACGTTTCTGAAATTAAATTTATAAATCGTGGTCCAAGAAACTCGAGCCATTTAGTACCTAATGTTTTATTAGCTGATGGGATTTTCAGTTCATTGAAATATTTAGCTCTTCTTGAGTAAAGTAGAACCAGAAATCTAAGAAGGTCGTAAATCAATATTAGCAGACGATCCTCATTATTACCTATTGTTCGAAATATAGATAAGCAATAGAAGTGTGCGTCCCTTAAAAGATTCCCAGGTCCGGATTAAAATATCTCATGAAATAGTTTGGCATTTTAATAGTGGGCCCTCCATTATTTTTGGCTTCTGTTGATAGTTTTGTATTTAAATTTATTTGATAATAAAAAATCTCGTAAGGTTGATTTAGAACCCTTGATAAGAATATGTTTAAATATGTGTAAATAATAACATTTACTTAGCTGGCCACCAGACTTTCAGTACTAATGGGCTATCAACGAGATTATAGCAATAATGGTCTATTTACGGTTACAAAATAAATTACCTACCAGATTCGGAAAACCAGACTGTTTTGAGAACTGACCGCTTTCCAATTTCAGAAATAAAAGGGGAAAAGTTAAAAACATTTAGTCATTACCTACCTAATATTCCGTTGTGTCAGTTTTGTCTATTTTAAAGTGTCTATTCGATTTTTGTGTCGTGAAAAATGTGGCGTCTATGGGCTCATCCTGAAGCTAAAACTTCAACTGGTGATCGTAGTACCACTAGTAGACAAATGTTACACCCTCATGAGAAACAAATTATATTAAATGTTTACACTTCCCTTCTGCAACGTGGAATGTCCAAGGATCAAGCTGTGTAAGAAAGTGCTTCTTTAACAAAAAAACACGGTATTCCACAGTGTTTAAAATAGTAAGTAATCCTATCTTAAAAAGAAAGAAACGAAAAGACTCTGGCGGTTCGAGGAAACTAGATGGCTGTGATGTAGATATAATTCGAAGAACAATATATGCCTTGTATAAAGAGCAAATTGTGCCTACATTATATATTTCAAAGCAAGTGTTGCAAAGAGACTTTAAGGAAGTCTCTTTTACAAAACGGATTTAAATTTAAAAAACTCACTAGAAGCAGAAAAATCATAGTGGAATCTGTGCGCCTTGGAGATGGAGATTTGAATATTTATTGGCAATAAACGAATTTAGAGAATATGGTAGAACAGTAGTGTATTTGGATGAAACTTGGTTCGATACACACGATATTTCAAACAAAAGTTGGGTAGACTCATCTGACTTGTGCCAAACTAATGCGCCGTCTAATAAAGGAAAACGCATTACGATAATTCACGCAGGAACCAAAAATGGTTTTATACCAAATGCGTTGTCTTTATCGGCAAAAAATATTAAGGACTTTAGTCGATTATCATGATGATTATTTGAAGACTGGTTCCAAAATAAACTCGTACCAAATATTCCACCCAATAGTATTATCGTCATGGAAAATGCTAGCTACCACAGTCGAAGACTAGATAAAGCACCATGTTCAAATGACACCAAAGGTACTATACAAGAATATATGTTAAATAATGATATGTACTATGAGGAAAGTACATAAAAAACGGTTACTAGAAGTTTTACGCAGTTATTCGATAAAAAAGAAATATTTTTTCGATTCATTGGCTGAAAGCTTGGGATATATGGTGCTCAGACTTCCTCCTTATCACTGTATGTTTAACCCAATTGAATATCAGCTTAAGTCAGCAGTTCGAAGAAATAATACTTCTCCAACCTTAAGTTCAATAGCTCTTAATCAAAAAGAAACTGCAAACATTCCTGATAGCAGCTGGGCCAAGTGTGTTTCCCATATTAAAAAGGTGGAAAAGTCATATATGGATATAGAAAAAATTCCCAAAGAAAAGTTTATTATCAATTTGGATGACGACAGTGAAACTGATCTTCGTGAGTAATTTTGTTTATAAATACCTTTTATCGAGAAACTGAACTTTTTATAAAGTATAAAGTTTGACATTTTACATTAATTAGGTATATCATATATTATTATATAATATAATATATATATTATATATAAATAAACAATTCTCAATTATATTCAACGATTTTTCTTAATAATCTAACCCAATATCATTATACCTACCTATAAAATAAGATTTAATGGCTAGGGCAGGTACAACTCTGCGTAGAATCCACCGCCTGCTGATAACTCAAGTGGTTGGTGATTTACGACCTTGTTTCTGGTTCTACCATAATTATGCGAGAGAATGTCGATTTGTTTTCAATTTTTGTATAGGAAACATACAACTTTGAGGGAGCCACCCCATCCTATAATACCGTATGCTATAGGAGAATCTATTAAAGCAAAATAAAGCATTATAAAATTTTAGCTAAGTATTTGAAGCGGCCCAAAAATGTCCTCATCGTATGTACAATATTGTTAACATGGTAATCCCAATGAAGATGACAGTCGATAGTTATCCCTAGGTATTTTATTTTCCCAGTACATTTTATTGAGATTATTTTATTATGATTATTTATCTGTAATGTAAATTTGGGGAGATTATTTTTGTAACTTGTTATAGGAAGAAACATCGTTTTGTCGAAATTGATCGTTAGCAATTTATGGTTAAACCAGTCAATGATGCTATTCGTTTCAGATTCAACTTTAATTTTGAGGTTATCCCAGCTATTTGATGCATAAAATATAACAGCATGATTGGCAAAGCTTATTATGTTTCCAAAGGTTCTGGTAGTGAGTTTATTAATGTAGACGATGAAAAGAATTGGTCCAAGTACCGTCCCTTGTGGTATTCCGCACTTAACTGATTCGAATGTACTAGGTGTCACCAATTTTGATACATTGTCTTCTATTATCTAAATATGAACGAAATAAATTGTTTGGTATTCCACGTATTCCCACATCTTGCAAATACTCCAATAACTGATGGTCAACAGTGTCAAATGCCTTTGCAAGATCCAGAAATGGCAGGTTGGCTGTTGTCGATTGTGTTATACCTTTTTTTTTGGTTACAGACGCAATGGCTTCTTCGGTAGACTTTCCTCTCTGAAATCCAAATTGATTTTCAGAGAGTATTTTATGTTTGTTCAGGAATAGTTCCACTCTTGCTTTTATTATTTTTTCAAATATTTTGGTGTAATTAGTTACTGGAGATATGGGTCTAAAATTTGATGGTAATGTTTTATCACCTTTTTTATGTAATGGCTTGATTACTGCTATTTTAAATTCAGTTGGACAGATCCCCTTTCCCATTATACAATTGATAATTTAACAAAAGGGTGTTGCTATTTTTTCACATATTTGTTTTAATGTTTCGGCTTTTATGTCGTCTATGCCCGGCGTCTTATAATTTTTCAAGGATAAAATAATTTCTTTGATTTCTTTTTCGTTCGTAGGATTGAGAAAAATTGAATGATAATTTATCACTCTAGGTGGAGCTGGAGCTGATTTTTCGATTCTTTGTGCCAGTTCTGGATCTATGTTAGAGAATAAATCAATGGAAATATTGGCTATTTCTTTACTGGAATCCACGTACATACCATTTTTTGTTTTTATCTGTTTTATTGTTACAAGTTTATTATTAGTATTAATAATATTGTTTTCCTTAGTTTTTGTGCATTGTTTTTATTCTGTTCAATTTGATTTTTATGATAGTTAATTTTTGTATTCTTAATTAGTTTATTCAAGAGATTTCTATAGTTTATGAAGTTTTCTTTAGCTGTTGAATTTTCTTTATCTTTTTGCCATTCTGCATGTAGCCTGTCACGTTTTTTGATTGACTTTAAGAGCCCCGTTGTAATACATTCTTTCTTTTTGATGTATTTTCTTTTTTGTTTGTAAATTATAGTATGTTTCTTAATTATGAGAATAATTTCACTAATGAAGTAGGTTGTGGCTCTCTGTATGTCTTTTACGTTATATACTAAGTCCCAATTAAAATTGGTTAATTCATTTTTCAATCTTTGATCATTTATCTTCTTCACGATGTTGTCCCTACAGTTAGGTTCTATACCCTTAAATATGTTTGTGTTCAATATTGTTGTCAAGAGAATCCAAAACGAAACTTGAAAAGTGATCACTAGCTTGTCCATTTTTTGTTCGCACAAAAATATGCAGGTTTTAGAATCTCCTTGGATTCTGATAAAGGTATTAATAGTTGATACAACGTTAAACATGCTCAGATACAAATGTGTTCTCTTTAGAGAGTAAGTCGATATTTATATCACCAATGATTATAAATATGTTCGTCACTGTTTTCAAAAAGTACTCATTTACAAATTCTCTATGACTGGTTGATGGTGGTCTGTAAAATGCAGTAATTCTTATAGTTTTTTGTTCTTTTTTAAATTTGATTTCTATTGCTTTACATTCTGATATTGCTACAATTTTAGAGGTATAATGAATAGTATTTTTGAGATAGACAATTGTTCCATCATATTTATTGATGTCACCAAAATTAAATAACATATCATACCCCTTTTTTGCATCAAGTCCTTGTCAAAATCATTCCGAGTTTCAGTTAGAATTAGGCATTCGAAGAATTCATTAAACTGGCTTAGGGTAACCTCAAAGTAGATTTTTTTATATGCTTCTAATGTTTTGATGGATTATCTCAAATTTAGAATCGGTTTCACTTGATTATATTAATTTGATACCAACAGTTATCCATGACTTTGAACTATATCTATAAGGAGAATATTTCTTTTTATGGCATGATTCTGTCCATTACTCCAGTAATAATATTTAGAAAAAATGAATATGCCTCATTAACATCTGAATTTTCAAGAACTACATCTCAGTCTTCAGACTGCAGCTCTTCCCTTAAATGTTTTAATTTTGTTTCAGAAAATATTCTCTTAGTTTGATCAGTAATTTTTATATAGGTAACCTTGTTTTCCAGGTTTACTATTTGACCATGGTGGTCAGACAAGGCTGTAACTAACACTTCACTCTCGACGTTCTCGAAGTTTACAAAGCAGTTATCAATAAGGGTTGCCGTCTTTTTGGTCACCCTTGTTGCCACAAAAATTGTTGGGTGACAATTATAAGAAAAATTAAATCGATGTGTTGTTTTTTTTAAGAGGTTTATGTTGAAATCTCCACATAGAACTATTTTATGATCACGAAATTTTGTAGTCAACTCTTGAAGAATATTTTCGAAACTTTCCATAAAAACATCTATTCTACCCAAATTTGAACGGTAAAAACATAAAATTACCAATTTTATCTTTCTACATTGCACACAAGAGTATTCAATATGCCCTTCTATACAATTTTCACTAGAAACATTTAGACTTTCAAAATTGTCTTCTATTGTGTAAATACAAGTACCGCCATGAATCATATCCTTCCTTGAAAAGATGACAATAACTTGTACCTGTCAGTTTAGTGAATTCTTCTTCATCTGGCTTCATCCAGTGTTCAGAGAAGCATTGTACTTGTGGTTGTATATGCATGGTATTAATATAAAGTTCTATATCTAAAATTTTATTTTTTATACATTGTATGTTCTGGTGAAGAATAACTAATTTATTTTTTATTTCACTGTCTTTTATAATACCTGTGTGAGTTTTTGGATCAGACTCGAAAAAACTGCAACAATATTGAATTATCTAATTTTTCGTAATGCTCGACCGTCTTTATTGTTTTCAATACCACAGGAGATTTGAATGAATAGAGGAAATTATTTTTGATATCTTGACAGATTTTGAATTTGTTAGTGTGTTCATTTTTGTCAAAGATATATTTTATAGAAGAATTTCTGTTTGCCACCTTGAAACGTTTTATCGCTTTAGTTATACTATGATGTATCATATAGATAGTCTATTGTATCAATACTGGATATTATAATTACATTTGTGGTTCTTCCTAAAGATAGTAAATGTTTCATTTCAGTATTGAGTGTTTTGGTATTACTAATATTTTGAGTTTTGAACATGATTATAATATAATCATCTTCCCTATAATTTACGGTTTTTTGAAAATTGTTTGTTATCAGGTCTCAGATTTCTATAGTAGTGGTAATGTTTTCCTGAATGTCATATTTAGATGCACCATTGATTATTCTGTTCAAAACTTTTGAAAAACCTTCAGCATATTGATCGCCCAATATCAAGATTTTATTCTTCGTTTCTTTTTCAGAGTCCGAGTTTTGCAGAATGATAGAGTTTTGGTGCAACTCCATCTTTCCATCATTTTCTTCATCTGGTGTAGGTTTAGCTAGCTTCACTTTTCCTGCTTCATTTTTTTTTGAATTCCTGAGCTTGGTGATTCAACTGATTTACTTGATGATTTTTTAGTTTGTAGTTTTCCTTCTTTTCACCAGTGTCTCTTTTCTCAGACTTAAGTTTCCTTATTTTTTTCTTCTTTTCCTTATTTTTATTTTTATTAGAACTGTATTGAATGAAGCCTCCAACGGTATCCAGTTTGAAAAAACCGTTGTCCATCAGCATCTCTTCACCTAAGCTTGTGTCTTTATTTTGGTTCATTTCTGACAATTCTGCTTTTAAGTCTTTCAGTTCTAAGTTATTATTTTCATTTTCTACAGAAAGTGTTTCTATAGAAATTTTCATATTGTTTACTGTACCGGCTAATTCAGCTTTTTCTTGCTTCAATTGTTTCAACAGTATTTCGAATTCCACTACAGATTTTTCTGGATTGATTTTATCCTTTTCCAGTTCACAAATTTCTTGTTTCAAGTCGTCTATGAGCGATTTTGTTTGGATCATTGAAAACTTTTCCATATTTGCTACGCCACTGTCTGTGGTTTGGGTACCCTTTTCGTCAATTAATTTCGGCTTTGCCGCTGCGGAAGTTTGTAGTTGCACCGATACTGGATCTGTTTGTGATTGCGAGAATGAGTTTTTTGCGTCGATACCGTTTTTGTTTATTTCCTTTTGTAGCTCTATGATTTTATTTTGCATTTCTTGTATATGAACTTCTTGTTCTTAAATCAGTCGGTTCAGTTCGCATTCATTTTTAACTGATTCCTGGATGAAAAAAGCATGATCCTCGTTCAATTTTTTAATATGTTTATCAATCAATCAATCAATCAATTTATTCATCATAAAATATACATATAAATTCAATGACAAGGACCAAAGACAGATGCATGTTTATGACAAGTCACAAATAAACATCAAAACAAAATAAATTAAACATCAAAACAAAATAAAATAAAATACATACCATTAGATTAAAATATATGATAAAAATTGAGAAATTCATCTTTGCAGGAACATACTTTTCGGACAATATATCATAAAAAAGTAGAAGACGTGAATGCACAAGAGACAACAAGAGATACACTCGTATATATTAGTATGCTATATTGAATACAAATCAAATCAATTGCATATATCGCGAACATAACACAAATTGTACTCATCTATAGTGTAGCAGGCCTTCTGAACTAGCTGCTGTTTCAGTCTTGTTTTGAAAATATTTAAATTGAGGGAGCTTTTAATATGCTCATCAAGAGAGTTGTATAATTTACAGCCAGTAAAAAAAAAACTTTTTTGGTACAGCGTAGTCCGGTGATTCTCAGGTTGTAGTTGGCCTTTGAAACGTGTATTATGGTCATGCTTCTCAGCAGTATTCAAAAACTTGTTTTTATTTTTATAGACGTATGTACAAACTTCCAGTATATATAAGCTTACAACAGTAAGGATTTTGAATTTTTTAAAATAATCTCTGCAGCTCGTTCTAGTATCGATACTAGCAAGAATTCTAATCGCATATTTCTGAAGTACCAATACTCTATTCACATGTGCACAATTTCCCCAAATCAAAACTCCATACTTTATATGGGAATGAAAATTTGCATAGTACAATGACAGTAGTGTGTACTCACTACAGTGGTTCTTCATAAATTTCAGACTATAACAGCTACTCTGTAATTTTTACACAAACAATCAATATGACAATTCCAGTGAAGTTGCCTATCATAGGTAACCCCAATAGTTTCACTTGATTTACTACTTACTATTTCATCATTGGAACCTTCAAAAAGTTTGATTTCATCAGTCCTGCCATTACCAAAAAGAACAGTTATTGTTTTACGATGATTCAGTTGTAGGTTATTATTGTTGGACCATTTTACAATATTGGCAAATACCGCTTCAGCAGTAGTTTTCAGCTTATTGAGATCCTTGTCAACAACCAAAATATTCGTATCATCTGCATAGCAGATAACATGAACATTCTGAACCCTTTGAATATAGAGAATGAGATCGTTAGCAAAAATGTTGAAAAGTAGAAGACCTAACACAGAACCTTGCGGCACACCTTGCTCTACATCAATTTTTTCAGAGAAATGTTATTGACTCTTATCATTTGTTTTCTATTACTGAGGTATGACTCGATTAAAGTTAAAGGCAAACCTCTTATTCCATATCTTCTAATTTGGCAGTGATTAATCGATGATCCACTAGGTCGAAAGCTTTCGAGAAATCAATGAAAATACCCAAAGCAAACATTTTTTTGTCGATACTTGAAATGATCCGACCACTGAACTCAGATAGTGCTGTCTCTGTACTTTTGTTACTGCAGAAACCATGTTGGTCGGACGATAAGAGTTTGTATTTGAGTAAGTAATTGGTTAACCGATCCTTAATTGCCATCTCAAATAATTTAGAGATACTGCATAACAGGCTTATTGCTCTGTAGTTAACAAAATCATTCGGATCTCCTTTTTTGTAAAGTGGCTGAACTATTGCCAGTTTGAAGTTATCTGGGAAATTTCCTTCCTCAAAACAAAGATTGATTAGGTAATTCAGAGGTTCACTAATCCACGAGCTGCATTTCTTCAATAAATTATTAGAAATATTATCATGGCCAGAGGAGTTGGAAGATTTCAGTCTACTTATTAATGACTCAACTTCAACAATCGTAACGGGTTCTAGATAAAATGATATCCTTGTATAAACCATCCTCACTCATATCATTAATTGTTTTTTCCAGAAAACGAATTTCCTCTTGTTTGTCATTTGAACAAGAATCGTTTTTCAACAGGATATTGCATTTCCTTTCAAGAATCGAATATTACTTTTTATTTTCACTATACAGCTATGGAATATGCCAGAACAATTTGTGCATACATAGTGACTTACTATTTTTGATGTACAACACTTGGAATACATAATGATGTTGGAGCTCTGCAATTTAGGTGTGCACGGTTTGACAAACACTACACTTTCGTTCATCAGGTATTAGTCTAATCAACAAGTTCAAAAACGTGTTAAATAGATATAAAGCTCCTAAGAATATGAGCGATAGCTCATTCGATTCGGAAATTCGGAATGACGTCTAGAAAAATGTTTTTTAAGGGTTTATTAGCACGTAAAAAATTGCGATTGTTATTAACAAAATAAGATTAAAAAAAGAAGGTATTTCGTTTTTCGTTAATAATTTCTAAAATAATGATATTTAAGGAATTATGAAAAAAGATCCTGAAAGAGGAGGAAATTTCCAATAAAAAAGCCCGGAACTCTATCTCTATTATTTATAATTTTTTTTTAACGCTGAAAATAGGGCTCCGCGAGGTTGTTACGGCATAGGCGCACCGTCTAAAAAGCCGTTATATTACCTAAAATATTTTTTTTATAGTATTAAATAACAATTTAAAAATTTGAATAAATTATGGTGTAATCTTAACACTTGAACGAAAAAAATATCGGTAAAAAAAAATGTTCATGTCGATTTTTCAAAAAGTTACACCATTAATTAACAAATTTTTTTCCAATCTCTGTTTTTATAAATTACGACATAAAAGTTTAAATAATTGGTCTATAAAATTTTCGCTTCGTGGAGCTCTTTTCATTTAGGTACTTAATAAAACAATGCAAAAAAAATTTATTAAAGTTTATTATTTTGTTAATTATAATTTTTTTAAATTAACAAAAAATGAAATGAAATCAAAAAATTTTTTTTCAGTAATATCTTATCATTGCTGTTTTTGCATCCAATATAGGTATTAATTACCATTGAATTTAAAAAATCAGCGTCATTTTTTAAGAAATTGTTTATAAACAGACTATTTTGAAATTTATAATACATATAAATAATCATTGACCTTTTTCAATGAATTAACAGAGAAATAATTTTTTTTTTAAATAATTTCATTGTTTATTAACTTAACAATTTGTTATAAACAAATAATATTAACCGTTATATTTTTTTTCGGAAATTTCAAAAAATAACAAAAACAACTATGTATAACAAAGTACAGACAAATTTTTTTTTGTATTTTTTACAGCATTGTTACATATTATATGATAATGAAATTACAGCCGTTCCATAATTTGTCAAGTTATAAATTGTTATAACTTTTGAACTATAAGAGATACGGTAAAGGACATTCGGATTATTTTTATTGAATATTTATTTATCTTTAAAATGAATTCAAAATCGATTCTGTAACTATTGTTTATCAGTTGTTATAAGCATTTGTTTCTAAAAATTTTAGTTTTTTTTTATATTTTTCGAAATTTCATAGCTTATAACTTGTTGAATAATATAGATACAGCTACGGACTCAGGAACTTTTTTGTTCTATGATAAAAATCTTTCTAATTACGTATAAATTATAGCAATATAGATTTTTGTTTAAATAATATACTAGTTTAAATTTATACTTACCTAATTTACATTCTGCTATTGATCATTTTCATTCATTTATCACTAGAATTATTAATATTCTGCTAAAGTTTAATTATTTATTTACTAAAATAATAATTGAATTTATTTTCTAATTTTTATATTTTTTCAAGTATATTTCTAAATTATTTTATTTTTATTATTTTTATTGTTAGAAACTTAACAACTATAACGTACGGATAAAAGGAAATTATTAATTACACATTATTTTGTTTAAAGAACATTTCAAAATATATTTTCATAAACAATACAGTTTCTAAATTCTACGAGTTCTCCGTTTTTTAAAGGGTGGAACTGATAAACAATGGTTACAGAATCGATTTTGAATTCATTTTAAAGATAAATAAATCTTTTATAAAAATTACTTGAATGTCCTTTACCGTATCTCTTATAGTTCAAAAGTTATAACAATTTATAACTTGACAAATTATGGAACGGCTGTAATTTCATTATCATATAATATGTAACAATGCTGTAAAAAATACAAAAATTTTTTTCTATACTTTGTTATACATGGTTGTTTTTGTTATTTTTTGAAGTTTTCGAAAAAAAATATAACGGTTAATATTATTTGTTTATAACAAATTGTTAAGTTAATAAACAATGAAATTATTTATAAAAAAAAAATTATTTCTCTGTTAATTCATTGGAAAAGGTCAATGATCATTTTTAAGAATAAAATAATTTCCTAACTAATTATTTAAACAATTGAAATATAAAAAAAACGATTATAAACAATAAAAAAAATTATTTAAGGAAAATTGGTTTTTTTTAAAATAATAATTTTACCTATTCAATAAGATGGTAAATTTATTTTTTTCAATCCTAAAATAGTCTGTTTATAAACAATTTCTTAACAAATGACGTAAAAATTTTTTTTCCAAAGTTAGTTAATACCTATATCAGATGCAAAAACAGCAATGATAAGATATTACTAAAAAAAATTTTTTTTATAACATTTTTTAAAAATTTCATTTTTTGTTAATTTAAAAAAGTTATAATTAACAAAATAATGAACTTTAATAAAAAAAAATTGCATTGCTTCATTAAGTACCTGAATGAAAAGAGCTCCAAGAAGCGAAAATTTCATAGACCAATTATTTAAACTTTTATGTCGTAATTTATAAAAACAGAGATTGGAAAAAAATTAGTTAATTAACAATGGTGTAACTTTTTGAAAAATCGACATGAAAGTTTTTTTTACCAAGATTTTTTTCGGTCAAGTGTCTAGATTACACCATAATTTGTTCAAATTTTTAAATTGTTATTTAATACTATAAAAAATTATTTTAGGTATTATAACGGCTTTTAGACGGTGCGCCTATGCCGTAACGACCTCGGGAGCCTATTTTCAACGTTAAAAAAAAATATAAATAATAGAGATAGAGTTCCGGGATATTCTTTCATAATTCCTTAAATATCATTATTTTAGAAATTATTAACGAAAAACGAAATACCTTCTTTTTTTAATCTTATTTTGTTAATAACAATCGCAATTTTTTACGTGCTAATAAACCCTTAGAAAACATTTTTCTAGACGTCATTCCGAATCGAATGAGCTATCGCTCATATTTTTAGGAGCTTTATATCTATTTAACACGTTTTTGAACGTGTTGATTAGACTATATGCTGTGAATAGAAAATTGAACGAAACCAGATTCATAACTTCAATTTCAAGATCAAAACGAAAGATATAATTATTTTGCGAATAAATACATTTTGAATAAGTCGAACATTTCGAAGTCACCTTCACTCGGAACTGAATCAAACTTTGAAATTTTGATGAAACGCTCTGTATAATTATACATTTTCGATTCCGCAAACATCTCCAAGTAGGTCTACTCAGTTTCGGAAACGAATAGCGCTTACTCAATTTTTCAGATTTATTCCCATTCTCATCTCGTTTGGTGAAAACTTTAAAAATCAAAAGTGTGCTATGGAAACAAAAAAATTTCTTTGACAAGTAAGAAATTAGGTACATCAATAACTTAATAAGTTCGTATACCCAGTGCTTTAGGTCATTAATAGTTATTTAATCAGCTAGTGTATTAATGGTGGCGATTAATGGTGCCGATTAATGATCGAGATATTTTAACGCGAGAGCGACGCGAGTGCGTTAATGTTCGAGATCATGAATCGCCATTTCAACATACGAGTTGATTACAAAAAAATTCCGTCGACCTCGTTCCTGGGGTCAACGTGAAATTTTCGCTTCCATGCGTTTTTATCTCCGGACAAAATATTCCCGACAAAATATCCCCGGACAAAATATCTCCAAGACAAAATATCCACAAGAAAAAACATCCCCAGACATAAGACCCCAAGACGAAATAATCCTGACAAACGTACACCCGCACACAAGACAAATAATTATTTTCAGTTGTGAATTCATTAGAAAAAAATAACATAAATAACATAATATAACAAAATTATAATTACATATAAACAACTGTAAACATTTTCTTAATACTTTCAAATTAATCAAAGAAATACCAACTCATTAAATAAAAATGTTATCCAAAGAATAAAATAAACATTGAAACAAAACATTAAAATATTATATTCAGTGAAAGAAGGGAATTTTTGTGGCATAGTAGAAAAATTATTAAATTAATAAATTAAAGAAAAAAAGGCATCCGCAAGTGGGAGTCGAACCCACGACCTTATGATCTCTAGTCATACGCTCTACCAACTGAGCCATTCGAGGACATAGGCATCGACACACACTCGTGAATCCTTTCCTTCCATAATTTAATATTCATGTTAGAAAAATGAATAAAAAATCAAACGTACTTATCGTAGCTTGAATCTGCTACTGAAATCGTCAAATAACGATGAAGTTGAGTGTCAGGTAATGGATCTCGACGGCCAGTGATAAGTACGTTTGATTTTCGATTCATTTTTCTAACATGAATATTAAATTATGGAAGGAAAGGATTCACGAGTGTGTGTCGACTCCTATGTCCTCGAATGGCTCAGTTGGTAGAGCCTATGGCTAGTATCATAAGGTCGTGGGTTCGACTCCCACTTGAGGATGCCTTTTCTTCTTTAATTTATTAATTTATCCACAATGCCACAAAAATTCCCTTCTTTCATTATATGATATCAAAAAAGAATTGAAAGAAGAAATCAAAACAGAGAACAGTAAACTGATAGGAAAGATCGCAGCATGCTTTTCTGACATAAAACGATTAGAATCCAGATATAAATATCTTGAAGCGAGATGTATTAATTCCGATAGACAGTCACGGAAAAACAACTTGATAATCTTTGGTCTGACTGTCTCAGACGGAACAGAATTCATAACAGTAGTTCTGAAAAAAATCAAAGAATTGCTTGGAATCGAGATAACAGTGAATGAAATAAATAATTTGTATCCGTTTAGGGCAGGAAACAAAAGTGCAATAAAAATCGAATTTATTTCTTACCTGAAAAAAGCCACTGTACTTAAGAATTGTTACAAACTTAAGGGTACAAACATACACTTCATACAGGACTTGTGCTACGAGGACCGACAGGAGAATAAAATCCTTAGGGAACATCAAAAGATTGCGCGATCGAAAGGCTACTCAGCCCAAATACGCGGCAAAAACTTGGTCATTAATAACGAAGTCTACTCAGCGGCCCAACTGGAACGAAGTGAGATACAACAGGACGAACATAACCCCGACCCAGTAACCTACCCCCAGCAGGAAATCAAATCAGCCAGTGTACCGTCAACCCCTACCACAAGTCAAACGTTCTTTGAAGTAAGTCTCCATCCCTATTCTTCACAAACACCACAAAAAATCAGTGATAATAATCACCACAAAGAAATAGAGAACAAAACCGAGGAAAATATAAAGAAAAATACCGACAATATAACAAAAACGAAATTCATATCTCAGAACAAACTAGGAAAACAGCAGGAAATAGAAAAAAACCCATCAAACATAAAACTTACAGAAGAAAGAAGAGTGGAAAATCCATCGGGGAATAAAAAAAAGGAAAGATTACTCTCCACTACACTTCATAACACACGCATCATTACAAGACAACAAACAACAAACAGTTCTGCATGAAAATGAACAAAATTAACAAAAGCTGCCAATCATAACAAGTAATTAAAGGACTCGTTCTGAAATAGCAAGAAGCAACTGGTGAAGAACAAATCGACCATTTGAAAATAAATAGGTACCTCAAAAACTTTTTCATTCTTATAATATATAGTATATATGTGTGCTTTCTATACATCAACTTATAATTCAAACCATTGAGTCATACCTGGGCATATTTTTTGTTTTTATATTTTTATTTTTTCTGTAAGATGGATCCATATATCAATGAATTTATTGTCGATAAGTTGGAGAATAATATATCTGAAAACTTTAGGGATTGCAATGATTTTTGGCAGATAATAGTAATAGGAATGACAGTCGAGACTTTAAATTATTTCATACGAACATACGAAGTATAGTTAAGAATATTGATGAACTCAGAATAGCTCTTAAATATTTTAGACATGATTTTGACATAATAGCCTTAACAGAAACATGGAAAATTGATAACTTATTTCAATTAAATCTTCCTGGGTATGAGTTAGTATATAACTACGGAGACCTAAATCAAAATGATGGCTGTCTGGTATACATAAAAGATCCTTTGATTTCACATCAGAGATAAAGCAAATAGGAACGGTAAAAGCAATCAGCATAAAAACCGAAATTAATGAAAAATGATCGAAATCATCACCATATATAGGTCACCGTCAACTTGTCCTGTTTTGTACAACGACTCATTAAATTCATTCTTACACAACAGGAATCCACCCAAAAAACTTACTTCGAAATGATTGTAGGAGACATCAATATGCTACTGAGTATCTAAATATCATGAGTGAGCACGGATACATACCAGCAATAAACGAGTTTACTAGAATACAGAATAACTCTAAGACATGCATCGATCATATATTTTAAAACAGATACACACTATGAAACAATCCATCCCATCATCATCCACTCATGCATTTCCGACCATTTTCCATTGTGCTTCAACTAGAATATGTAAAGACGGCGGAACTTGAGAATAAAACAATTCAGTAACAAGCTACAAATATTATTTAAATGAGAAAAAATGCATACAGAACTACAACATGAAACTTGGCAAATGATTTATACAGATACGAATATCGAAAGGGCAACAAATAAATTAATAAAAGATTCTAGAAATAACCGAAAAAAGCACACAAAAAATTAAAATCAATAGAAAACATATCAAAAGAAAAGACTGATCACTGACGGATTGATCAAGTCAATGGAAACCGAAAAAAAACCCATAAGGCAAATGCAAAATAAACCTAATGATGAAAACTCTAAAATACAGTATAAAAAAGTATCGGAATAAACTCAACGAAATGATAGATAGGGCAAAAATAACGTTTTATAAGAATGAAATGGGTAAACACAAGAATGATGCAAAAAACTATGAACTCACTGAAACTATGGAGCTCACTGAAACTATGAACTCACTTGAATGTTAAATTCGTCGAAAAAAGAGTATGCAACTCAATTTTTCTTGAAGAATGTAGCGAAAAAGAAGTCAGAGAAGTGATTCTAAAACTGAAAACAAAGAAAGCTACCGGACTAGATAATATTAAATCTGAAACTCTGATAAAATCTCGTTGATTATATAACGAGACCATTAACATTTATCATAAACAAGTCGATCGAACTAGGAATTTTTCCAGATGCCCTTAAACACTCTGTAATAAAAACCGTTATATAAAACGGAGACAAAAAGGAGCTAACTAATTACAGACCTATCTCCTTAATAAGCCATCTAGCAAAAATTTCGAAAAATTCTCAAAATAAGAATAGATAATTATATCAAAAAATATAAGATATCTCAGATAACCAGTATGGATTCCGCCAAACCAAATCAACACAGGATGCGATGATCCACTTAACAAAGATATCTACGAACGATGGACAAAGGAGAAACTTCACTATGTGTCTTTGTTGATTTGAAGGCCTTCGACACGGTGTGTCACCATAAATTACTGAAAGTATTGGAAAATATAGGTTTTAGAGATGGGCCATTGAAACTTCTCACCAGTTATCTATCTAACAGGAAACAAAGGGTGAAAATCAATAACTCATATAGCTCAGACCATATTATTGAGTATGGAGTGCCCCAAGGAACGGTCCTTGACCGATCCCATTTAATATTTATATAAATGATCTCTTCAATATTGTGTGGAAGCGAATATCATCAGCTTTGCAGACGACACAGCACTTTTATATCGAGGCAGTGACTGGAACAACCTGAAAACTAGAGTTCAAAGAGATTTGTAACCCTATTACATTGGTTTAACAATAAATCACTGACGATTAATTTTTCCAAAACTCACTTCATTCCATTCGCAATATATAATAATAACTTACCAACATATAATAAAATTATGATTAACATCAACGAAAACATCATTGAAATTGGAATGAAAGAGTATAAAATACCTAGGTCTAATCATAGATCAAAATCTCGATGGCATCAAACACGCTGAATATGTTACCAAAAACTAAGATCATTAATAACTAAATTTAAATTATACAAAAAAATTGTTCAACTCACCACAAATGAAAACTGTACACCAGTTCAGCCCAAACACATATTAATCCATGGTATACTGTTTGGGGAGGAATAACAAACAATTATATTAAAAACCTCGAAGTTACCAAAATGGCTGATGAAAATAATGTTTGAAAAGATTACAGGTTCCCAACAGAACAACTTTTCAAAGAATCGAAACTGCTCACAATCCATCAGTTATACTTTTTGAACCTTGCATGTTACCATCATAAACACAAATATGAGCTCCCCCAAATTGACCATCCATACAACACTAGACTAAAAAATCAAACTACAAAAATACCAAAGGTTGGAACGACAAAAAACCAAAGATTTCTCTTACCTGAGCCCTATAATTTACAGGAAAATCCCAAATGAAATAAAAAACATCAATAGTTCTGGCATTTTCAAAAATAAAATAAAAATATGGCTCTTGAATTTAGCTCCCAACCAGGTTCTTCAAATATTTGTTTTCTCCCACTGTATATTCTATAAACCGAGTCATGTATTCCAGTATGAGACATAAAGTCACGAAATAATTTCAATTTATCGCAGCTCTGCAACCAAAATAGCTCTTATACAAAGATGAAAACCAAAACAATAAATGGCAGAAACATTTTATTTATTTATTTACTTATTTTATTTTATTCAAACTCAATAAAATATACATGCATAAGGTTTTACCTTTTATGGTTTTCTACTCTATTTATTTCCTATAATTTGAATGTATTGCACGATTCAATGTTTTATTGTATTTTGAGCAAATAAAATTATTATTATTATTATTATTTCGACGCAATATTTCCACTTTCACATTATATTCAGTGTTGACTTGTTCATCTTTGATAGACTTTAAAAGACGCCGATAGAAGCATGATTAACACCCTCCATAGGATTATTAGTTCGCAAACAAATCATTAACAACTGCTAGATAACAACTCCATAACGAAATATCAAATCGTGGCTTTTCACTATTTCTTCGATTACGACACGTACATATTCCAACCAAGTGATTCGATATTTGTCGGGGATATTTTGTCCGGAGATCAAAATGGCTGATACCGGCGGGGATTTTTATCATGTGAATATTTAGTCCGATGAAATTTTGTCCGGAGATAAATGTCAGGGGATATTTTGTCAGGGATATTTGTACGGGGATAAAACGGCTGATTTTCGATATCCATTTCCTTCAACTAGGGAGGAAACTTACAATATTTGGGTTTTAAAATGGATAAATTTGACAGGGGAAGGTAAATGATTTGACATTTGAATAATATTCGAAATCGGGATTTTAGTTGCCTTTTTTCCCAATTATAATTAATGGACCAAATCGACGATTTGGAGGTTATTAATGGTCGATTTCGTTGTATGTTTAGTTGATATATCACAATTATGCATTAAAAGATAAATTGAAGGTTATTAGGGGCCATTAACGATCGATTTCGTGTAGATTAAAAGACTCGTTAATACGAGCTCACCGTTTTTCAACAAACATGTATACAAGAGACGAAAAAAGCTATTAATTTATGGGAATGCAATAAAAATGAGGAACGCTGAAAGGTATCCCAACAGACATCGAGGCTTCATCCATGTTATCAATATTTCCCGTTGTGGAGAAAACAACTCGCAAGAAACTTCCAACCATGATACTTATCATTGAATCTTTTTGCATTTGTATCCTACCGCTTTACAAGTCTACAAGTGAATCCCACCGCTTCTACAAGGAATTAGCCAAGAGTTACAAATTAGTCGGGGTCAGCAAGGAAGATTTTGAAAAGCATAGATACAGATCGTTTAAGATTGGCACCCGCATTTGTATGAAATCGAAGATTAGTTTATTGGGATTAGTTACTTCCAGAACAATACTGTTAATCCGACTTTGTTCCTTCGCTATTGTTTTCCGACGAGTCAAGATTCACGAACAATGGAATGTTTAAGGTAGTTCCATGCTACAAAATTAGGCTGATTGTAGCGCGACGTGATACATGTTCAAACGCTGAATTAGTGGGATCTTTTAAGGAACTGTACACTCAGAAACGCAACTAGCTGCGTGACACAGCAAATAAGTCATGACTGGACTATTGGGCAACGTCGCAATCCAACGATCGCCGCATTTAGTTGTTCAAGATACAGTGCAGTTTGCTCTAAAACATTGGGGGGGTATCGTTATTGAGTATAAGAAAAAATTGAACTAGGAACCAGGTAGTCATACAGCCCATATGCTCAAAGAT